>CABFWB010002900.1:0-46924 GCA_902151455.1 Timema bartmani | reverse complement strand
GTAATTAACACTGCTAGAAACTCATATTGATGTATTACAATCTCTAAACAGCGGATAAAAAAATGGAAGAGGCCAGGCTATACATTTTAATCTAAGAATTTCAGGAATGCCATCACCTCGCTTGACGTGTGAACAGTCCCGCATTTCCCTTCTAGCGAAAGTTTCTAAAATATCCTACATATATCCTGATTTTTATAGTAAGCCCATTTTCAACCACCAACATTGATTACAAGTCAATAAAATTTGGCAGTCTAGAAATATGTCTTATTTGATTTATTAATAATAAATTTGCCCACCTGGGTGGCGTAGTTAGCTAATGCGCTAGTTTTGTGTTGAGCTAGACTGTCAAGGATGGGGAGATTGAGGTTCGAATCTCGGTCGGGTGAACTGGGGGTGGTTTTTCCTAAATGATTTCCCACTCTCCCTCCAAGCAAATGAGGGTTCACTTCCTCTAAATTTAACTTTCCCAGTCCCTAACCCATTAGCGTAATTAGTACTTAAGCGTATAACCCGAACGGGTATTAAGACGTGGTGCTGCTACTAATAACAACAAGAATAATAATAATAATAATAATAATAATAATAATAATAATAATAATAATAAAGTTCATCTAAAAATTTATCAAAAGATTCCAATATACTTCCTTATGGATTTCAGAATAATTTTTCTTTACATTATTAATAAAACGGACTAAGAATATAAATACAATTCTAATTTTTTTGTTTATGCCATTGTGGCATTTGAGTTGTCCAGTTTTCAAGTTAAGTAATGGAACTGCTCTTTCATGTAACTTTCTTTATTTATTGGGATTAAAACAGTAAACAAATCAAGGACTATTGCACCTGCATCTTTGCCTCTTCTTGTTGACTCCTTTTCTGAGCAATTGTCCTCAACAAAGCTTTCGCTTCTTCTTTAACCTGAAAAAAAAAAATTCATTAATAAAACACCAAAATAAAATAAATATAAATCAAATCAAACTTACTTTTATGTTGTTAAAAATTTTATCCTCTCTTACATAACTACAAGAGCCTGAAAAAGGATCAAATAACCTAAAACTAGTTTAGTCGAGCTGTCTTGCCTATCGAACCATCAACATGAAAGGAGAAAAGGATTATACATCAAATAAGATTTAATAATTACATTTTTTGGTATTGTGTATTCAAATTAGACACCCGCATATTATGGTTTGGAAACTGTTCAATGCTTCAGTGCGGAACAAGAGACCCAATGTAGCCCACAAAGGTTTTTATTTTGCAAAATATGTGTGTGTGTTGTTTTATGTAACAGCATACCATATGCAGAAATATTGTTGACACGATATTATTTATATATGTTAACGATAATTAAACATATGAGGATTTTGGCACTTTAATTGGATTCGTCGTATAATGGATAATACACGTAGAATAATTACTTCAACTTGATAATTTTATCAATTTTATTAATAATTATAGCCAATGCGAATACTTTTGTTAGTTAAATTATTAATTACAAACATATTATACGTGAAGGTGAAACGCATACCCACATATACAAAAACACTATCGGCAAAATGCTGTAAATTATAAATTATGTATGCTAGTGGTACATAGGCATGCATGCGCACACAAACACATGCGCACACATCTATTCACACACAGTAGAACCTCTCTAGTCCGCATTCTGCTAGTCTGACGCTCCGGTTGGTCTGACTTGTTGATGATTGGTCGACCAATGTTGACGCGCCATTGTTTACTAGTCAGTTATTTTGCTGCCTCAGTGAGCCGGCATCTAGCGGCTAGTGCGTGGTAATTACTCGTCGTGTGTGGCTTGTGTTTTGTGTAAGTAGAGGAGAGCAGATGTTGTGTTTGTTATAGAATTATTAAATTAAAATTAAAAAACCAAACCGGGTATTTATTATTTCCAATAATACAGTAATAACCCAAAAATAGGCCCCATTACCCCCCAAAAAACAGCCTTTATTAAGAAATGTTTTGGTTATAAATATTGTTTTTCATTATCAAACTTTGACAATATAAGCTGTTACACTATAAAATTAAATTATAAATGGTGTTCATTGTAACTACCTATCACTATTTCATTAATTGCATTTAAAATGTGTATGAGTTATATCTCAAGTGTTTGAATGAACTATATATTATATTCTCGTCTCAAATTGAAAATATTGTTCACGCACATCAGTACCTTTTTCTAAAATATTAATCTCGTCTCCAAGTCTCAAAATGAAAGCGATAACAAATATCCATAGTAGACCTTTCAAAGCTTATTTCAACCTTATGTTAATTTAATTGTGATTATTTTGAGAAAGATACTTACCTCCTCGTATTCCAAGCACTTCTGAGCGTACTGATATGCATCATCCAACTCTTCTATTTTAAGATAAGCATTTGCTAAATATTTATAGGCTTGGCTCAATTCACTTTTGTCCGCATTTTGATTTTTCAAACACTCCTCTACATATTTTTCGTATGCTTTTTTAGCATTACTTGCTTCACCAATTTTATCATAGAGTCTGAAAGAAAGAGAGAGAAAAACAAAGACATAAAAAAACTTTGAATTTAACTCTGCTAGTCAAACCATCAACTCGTGCATTTTTAATATATTTATGGCATTATATTTTTAATGTTCACATGATTAAACAGGTTGGATTATTATATAAATTATGTGTTCCTATCCCTTTTTTTTCTGTAGTTTCTTCCACATGCAACAAAAAGTATTTCAAAAAGCGTAAAGAGGTTTATCTTAAAGAGTTATATCTTATGTCCAATGTTCATTTCTTGTGTTTTCCATCTAAGGATGCCCGCTCAGCTTAACCCACTCCCTGGCGCGGGTGTTGAACAAAATCTTTGTTTGGCCTACCGTTCCCTGGCGCGGGCGCAAATTGATGTTTCATTATTGCAATAAGTTACTGTAGTGCCATCTATCAATGAACCAGTGTACTTTTAGTCAATCTGAATACTTCATATTGAAGCTAATAGATGGAGCCACCAGTTCAATGCTATACTATGACCACAAATTAAGCAATAAATGAGAAACTAAGTGTGTAGCGAAACTATGTGTCTGATAAGAGCATACGAGAAGAAGAATGGGTGCTGGACCTGCATAGATCACTGTGCTAAACATGCGCCAAGGAATGGGTTAACATTAACCTCCTTCCTTTGTTTTTAAAAACTGCCTTACGTGGACTCTGAAGGCCACCTTAGATAGTTACATTTATGTCTTGCAGCTCTTGTTCCCATCTTTCCTTTGTTCTACTATCCATGTCAGAAATACCGAAATCAAACCCCCCTACCCCCTTTTATTCTCCCTTCATCCTTCAACCAAACTAAGGAAAAACGGTAACCACAACATTTTCCCACCTCTTTTATTTTTATTATCCTTTTCTTCGCATTTTCCTTATTTATCTGGTTTTTGTCCATTTCCCTCCCATTTTATTCAATAATGTCACCCTATACTGAAGAAGGGGACTGAGGTACCCCTAAATTCATAATTATGTGTTTTGCTGTGTTTTAATTACGAGCGTTGAGGCCTACAGTTTTTTGGTAAGTTGTATAGACCTTTCCCTTCTCTCCTCCTTTCCATGTTTGGTCTCCATCATTAAATTATTGTATTCTATGTACTTGCCTAGATGGGATGCCAAGAAAGAGATGGGAGGAGCAGTTACCAGAAAGTGTGCAAGTGAGAGGAAGACAGAAGCCCTTTACTAAACTGAACCGGTGCTGTAAACAGTTAATAATGGTGATGATGATGCCTATAGGATTGAGAAAGTGCAGAAATGTGAGTTTAATTTTTTAAAAGAAGTCTTACATAAGTAAACACGGTGGTTTTGATCTAAACAGCCAACAATGTCGCTAATAAACGTACTTGGCAAGCTTGAGTGTCGATGTTACTTCGCTGTCCCCCACACTGAAGGCCTTGAAGTAGCATTTGATGGCATCGTTGAATTTCTCCAACTTCTCGTATGTCTCGCCGAGAGCTATGAGCATGCGGCTGTCGTTGGGCCGCAGGCGTTGAGCCTGTTTGTAATAGTACAGGCAATAGAACAACATCTTGAGGATCTCGTAGGTCTGACCAAGACCGTACCATGCTCTGTAGTCTCGCCGGTTCACTTCTGGAATTTTACAACGTAACAACGGTCTTAACCCACCCTTAATTTAAATAATTAACATCTTAAACTCATTAATCCACACTTTCAATATAAATTGTTTTAGGGATTATGAAGGTTATATTTATAGGAAGTGTACCCGCATTTGCATGGAAAACAATTTTTGGGGAAACCACCCTCAGTACACCCCGACTGAGATTCGAACCTTGATCTCCCCGTCATCAACAGTTTACTCTTCGCGAGAGTAGCACCTTAGACCATGTGGCCACTGAAGCAGATTGTTTCAATATAATTTATGTTGCAATGAACAATGATAATTCAATAACTGGCTTGGAGAGTATGACATGAAAGTATTGAATGCTCAGGTACTTTTTTTATTTTGTTTGTTTAAATTTATTTCATTGGGAATAAATTTTGCTTTGAATATCATTTTAATACACAATCCCCCTGTTCCACATTTTACCCATTTCAAAACCAATTTTCCCTTCCTACAAAATTATATCAAATTATAAGCTCAAATACTTATAAACAAGATATGATTAAAAAACTCAATTTAAACCAAATCCAAATGAAAATACTTAAAAATATGAAGTTAATTAACACTTAATTTAAAATGATATCTATAATATAAGAAAGGCCCAGTCTCATAGTTTCATTTATTACTATTTCATCTCTTTAAGGAAAACCTCTTTTCGCTTTCTGAGATATATATTATATTTGGAAGGTACAGGAAAGGTGAAAAGAAAACAAATAAAAGGACACAAACCTAAAATGGCTTTTAAAATAAAGAGAAGAACACAATTTACACTTTAAATTGCTGACAATGGACAAAGAATTAATGGCTGCCTCTTTAAAAAAAATCCATTGTTACCGCCAAATCCCTTGACCTAGGTTTCATTCTATCGGAACTCATCAGGAGGGAGTGTGAGAAGCTGTTAGAAAAATACAAATTTAAATGATAAAAACTATACGTGACATTAAAAAATTGTGTTAAGAGGTTTAATATTAATGTATTTTTATTTGTAAATATATAACTGACCATTCTCAAGAGAAAAAAATTAAAAAAATTAAAATCAAATTTGAGGGGGGAAAAAATATGCGGTGAGAGGGTTAATATATTGGGATTGTAAGGTCTTACAGAGACAGTTGCACTGACCAATTGCCTGTCTATAGCTCTGAATGGCAGCGTTAGTATTTTTCATCTCCATGTATTCATGCCCCATCAGAGTCCAAGCAGACAAGTAGAGAGGATTCAACTTCAAAGCCCTCTGGAAATACAACGCCGCCTTCTGGTGCTCATTACGTAAACTGTAGTAGTTCCCTGCGTAACACATTTTGAAAATAATCTTAAGAAACAAAATCTATACATTTGGTATTGGAGTTATTTGTATTTTTATACGTTATAGAATAAGGGTGTCTACAAAACTTTCATTAAAAAAATTGCCTGACTCATCCAGGTTTTCCAGAAAACAATTAAAATAAATTCCAGGCTTGGCCTTTTAAGTTTTTTCTTATTGAATGGGAATTTTTTTTCATTTGATAGCTTATTTGCGATAAATCTTAAGCAAACAAACATCAATATTTTTATAGATTAATGTTGTTTTTCTGGTATTTAATTAGTTATTATTTGTGTCCCTTTGTAAACTTTTTATAAAACAAAACCCTGTACAACCATCTCCTGTGAGACTAACATATATAGGCAATGCATTTTGTTAACATCGAGAAATCAAATCTCTCTCTCGTGTGTGTAAACGTTTATCTGCAGAATCAGTCAAGTATTTAAATTCCCTCACCTCTCAGGTTATTTATGAATTAAATTCCCTGAAATTTCCATGTTTTCCCTGAAATCAAATAATTCCCTGACTTTCCTGTCTGTAGCCACCGTGTGGAATCAGTTTGTTATCAATAACTTATCTAACATCGGTAGAGGTGATTAAAGTAGCGTATGTAGAGATTTTATGGTCATGTAGGAAATAGACTATAAGAGAGACCAGAAAGAGATGG
Source organism: Timema bartmani (assembly GCA_902151455.1). Lineage (NCBI taxonomy): Eukaryota > Metazoa > Arthropoda > Insecta > Phasmatodea > Timematidae > Timema > Timema bartmani. The sequence goes on along the minus strand of CABFWB010002900.1, from coordinate 40,814 downwards.
GAGAAGCAGATAACGGCAGGCGGGAAAGGAGAAGAGTAGGAGGAATTAAAAGAGGAAGAATGATGGCAGTAAAGAGGAAGATGGAGGCATTTTACTAAACAGACCCAGGCTGTAAACAGATGATGATGATGATGATGATGATGATGATGATTGATGATTACCCCCAAAATAAACATGATTTATTTGTTCACAAGGTTTTAAAAAATTTCGAGAAGTGTTGTTATTGTTATTGTTGTCATTGTTATTGTTATTATTATAATTATTTTAATTATTTTATTATTATTTTATTATTATTATTATTATTATTATCATTATCATTATCATTATTATTATTATTATTATTATTATTATTATTATCAGCACCGCGTCTTACTACCTGTTCGGGTTATACGCACTTACGCTCATGTGTAATGGTAGGGTGATTGTGAGATGAAATGGAGGACCTACAGTTTAACGTGGGATCCGAGCCACGGTGGAGGCCTGGCATTCCTCACATTCAACAAGTTGTGATTAATACACGTCTTGTCAGAGGTGAAGGAAGGGTTTGGCAATCAGATATATCTGTGCCGGGACCTAGGATTGAACCCCGGACCCCCAGCACAGAAGTTTCACACCTTACCCCTTGATCGCCAGGTCACCTTTCGGGAAGTACTGCACAGCATTTTAACCAAACTAAGGAATGAGTGTGTTTGAAATCTCTCAAATGTTTCCTCCAAGTTCGCTTTATGTGTTTACAGTTGCACGCTACTATCAAGTCTACTTACCTACTACGCAGCAAGTTTCCACACGGAACTTGTCTATTTCGGTGGCTTTGTGTGCCATATGCGCCAGGTCCACTCTCAGATCATGCACATACAATAAGTTGGAATACGTGTCCACATTGTCCAAGCGGTATGGGTCTCTCTCAAGAACTTTGCGAAACGTTGAAATGGCCAGGTCCACTTCTGTCAGATAATAAGAGCATGAGAGTATAAGCAGTTCTGTCTAAAGAAATGTGTAAAAGAATCCTTAAGAATATTTGAGATTTGAAAACAACATATAATAAATTTGGAATATAATTGTATATAGAACTTTTTTTAGAAACACGTCTTTCTAACCGTTTGAGTTATATGCTTATGTTCTAACTACGCTAACAGTTTTAAAGATTATGAAGGTTATATTTATAGCAAGTGTACCCGCATTTGTGTGGAGGGGGAGTGGAATTTTAACAATTTTGTAAAAAAATCACCCTCAGTTCACCCGACCCAGATTCGAACCTCGATCTCCCCGTCATCGGCGATCTAGTCTACTGCGAGAGTAGCGCCTTAGACCATGTGACCACCGAAGCGGGTATTTATAGCTAATAATTTCCCTATTGGCAATTTAGCCCAACATAATCATAGGACAAACCTAACAACAGACTCCAAACCATAAATTTACCACTTAACTGAAAGTGGATTCATGTTAACAAAAATGGTTGAATATATTATTTTATTAGTTACTACCCTTTGGTTTAAATAGAGAAACTTGACTGAATTAACGTGAAAGAAATAAAAACTGAGGATAAAAAAATACCAGTTAAACTTAACTCTGATGTTATTATGTATTACCAGATTTGGATTCAGGAGAGTAAGGTAAAATTAATCAGATTTGAAAAAAAGTGGATATGACCAAACTTGAATTATTACTTAGGCACTAGTAGTGTTGGACCAATAATGTATAATCACTTGCATTAAGATTTAGCGGCAGCATGCCATTTTTTGAATAAAAACTAAATAATCTAATAAAGCTGCACAAATAGTGTGAATTTTAGGGAATTGCGAGAATATTGGTCTAACTCAGAGCATACCCAAATTTCTTAAAGTGGAGGTACCACGTGTTCTAGACAAGACAATCACATTGCGAGTGATGTCAAACATGGCTATTCAGTACTTCATTTGTTTGTGTATGGTCCGGCAGACCAATTTTTCGGTACTTTTTCCCCCAGTAAGATTTTATTGCAAGTACTTGTAGCTTAATCAGTCATAAGTGATTGGGTTTCATTTTAATGAACAATTTGTGTTCAAACCGATTCTATGTCTGTGTTTTGCTCGAGTTATCAAGTTACATGAATCCTGATGAGAACACACTAGTTTCCTTAGGTTAAGTGAGCATTACGTTAAGTGAACTTTAAGTTAATCATGATCTCAGCATAACATGAATGAGATAGGCCTGGTTTGCGATTGTAAGCATATTTTATCACTTATAAATCACACTTGAGTCACACGACATCACTAAGTTTTGATCCAAGAGGACTGACTATTAACTCGCCTATAAGTGTATGAATCTCGATACTGCAATACTATCGACACTGGACCGCAGATAATCCAGTATTAAAACATATACATGATTATTACCTCTTCTGTTATGGAATCCCACTGCAATTTGGGAAGACACATGGTTACTTTTATCGAAACCATTAGCTTGTAGCGACAGGTATATTTCCAGTGCTTCATCATTCAGTTGGAGATCTAAATACACATGTGCAACAAAAAAGTGCCTCATCCAATGCTCCGGCATTGGAAAGTCGAGCAACTGAAAAAAGAAGCGAAAGAGAAATTAGGTGAAGAGGTAAGTTATTAATAAAGCTGTTTTCTCACTCATAATGACATAAATTTGGCTATATTTTATATTTAATTTTCAAATGTTCATACATAAATATCTAATCATGCCATTCCCTTAACAGGTGGAAAAAAAACTGTGCGTATATAACTCAAAAAACAACTCCGGTGTCCTGGTGTGTCGGTACAACGCCTTACCCCCTAGTGGTAGTGACACGGGTAACAATATACTGGCCAGTTTCTATAGTAGGGATACTGGCTTGTAGAAACAGTGGTCAGGGTAAGACTGAGCAACAGTTGTACTTGTGGTATACCGGCCAGTCTCTATAGTAGTGATACTGGTTTGTAGGAACAGTGGTCAGGGTAAGACTGAGCAACAGTTGTACTTGTGGTATACTGGCCAGTCTCTATAGTAGGGATACTGGTTTGTAGGAACAGTGGTCAGGGTAAGACTGAGCAACAGTTGTACTTGTGGTATACCGGCTATTATGCGCCAACATCGATTGGTACAACATCCTTACCGTAAGCAAGGAATACTGTCATGGTTGCAGGTACGATCAAGGCCATTAACCTGGTCTAATCTAATCTAATTACTAAAAGAAACTGTACAATATTATCCAAATGTTCTGGGTATTTTAAAATTCCCATTGGGAGCAGCGGCACCCGCATACCTTTTCTCTATCGGTGATAAGAGTAGCCAGCTCGAGCCACGCCCCCCAGTGCATCGGTTCTTTGTGCACCGCCTCCACCATGACAACGAGAGCTTCCTGCTGCAAGTTCAACTTCTTCATTACAATGCCATAGAGATAGAATCCATAACCGTCCAGCTTCCTTAACTTATAGTCTCGCCTGAGTTCCATCCCGAGATCTCGCATGGCCTTGGTGAGGGAAGGATCGACGGGGGTGGTCGAATCAATCAGGTTCTCAACTCGCTTCTTCTCGGCTGATAAATAACGAGAGTAGAAGTGTAGAAATCTAACTCGAGGTGTTCGGCAGTCTTTAGTAAAATAGGCAGCCCTGAAAAAAAATTAATGCGTAGATTAATAAATCAAACATAATGGCCTAGGCCTAGTATTAAAGAGTCGGCTACAAAAATTTAATTTTATATATGAATGGAGAGTGGCTTCGTGTTCCTATTTTGAAAGCAATTTTGCATCCACTACTGGCTAGCCGGGCCTATCGTAGTTTCACCAAAGCCGTATCAACCGTCACTTTTTAAGGTTCCCGCAGGGCCTTCACAGCTACCGTAACCGGTCACGGATTATATAAAGTCCCCCCCACTGTACTTCACCCCCAAAGGCACTCCCCTACTTTGTGGTGTTGCCCACCTCCCTCGACGTGGACGAGAGGATGGAATTTTAGGAGGCAAGAGGAATGTGGAGGAAAGAGAAGACTGGGCCAAGGTGGAGGGTGAGAGGTGGTTGGAGGAAAGGAGGTGGTGGAGAGGCTCATGTTACAAACAGACTCAGCCAGTGGCTGGAAGACGACGATGATGATGACGACAATGATTATATGAAATGAAAGTCTAGTGGTAGACCTACACTTTAAATGAAAATAGATCCGTAACTTGTTTTGTATTAAATGTTATAAGGAAATTCATTATTTCATTAAGGTGGTATAACATAAGGTAAGTCTACTGTAAGTTAAAGATTAATTTATGTGGGAACCAAAAAAAGATTAGGATAAAACTAAGAAATTGCATCCCCACTCTCCTGAATGGTGGGAATCTACTGTGAGAAAAACAAAATGCAGTCAATTATGACTGAGCTTCAAGACTAGGCCTAGTGTATGCGATTTTTAATAACATTGTAAAAATAGCCCTGGGTTATTCATTCAGAGAACTTCTGCCATACAGTTACACAACATACGGTATTAATGAAACCTTGAGCTTGTTATAAAAATGTGGCCAGATATCGATGGAAGAGTTCCAATAATTCTTACCTATCAAATTCCTTCAAATCGAAGTAACTCTTAGCAAGCATAAACTTGTCAGCTTCGCTATTTAAGTAGGTAGAAGAGGGAAGCACATTCTCTGAAGGATCCAATTTGACATTATCCAAGGCAAAATTCATTTCTGCCAACCTTAAATGAAGAAATTACCAGTTTAAAGAACAATTTAAAATCAAAACAATCACTTAATTTAGCATTGCGTATTATTACCTGTTCGAATGGTATGCTTATTTACTAATTACGCTGATGGTTTTAAGGGTTAGGAATATTTAGAGGAAGTGTACCCACATTTGCTTGAAGGGAGAATGGAAAACCATTTTGGAAAACCCACCCTCAGTTCACCTGACCAAGATTTGAACCTTGATCTCCTTGTCATTGGCAGTCTAGTCTACTGCGAGAGTAGCGCATTAGACCACGCAGCCACCGAAGCGGGTTATGTAACAATATCCACCAAATAGGCCTTGATTAGATTGCAAAAAATTATGCAGAATAGGCATTTGAAGAACCAAAACGGAAAAAGGCTCTAAAGGTTTTTCTTGTGGACACATTCTTGAATTAATACAACATTCCCTTGTTTCTGATTGGAGAGCAGTAGACAGACGAGTCTTCAAGAACTAGTCGAGATAAAAACAGCTCAACTTAGACCACAGTGACATATACAGAGATATTTCTCCACCAATACAAAAATCAATGACATCACAGAGGTGAACTATCACACTATGTAAGTGTTCAGTTGTGTTTGGTGCAAACTTTTTTTTTTTTTTAGGGTTTAGCACCAGCTTTTCATTTTGTATATGTTTCCATAGCGACGGATCCTCTCACTGCCATTGTTCTTTTATTTCAATGCGCATGCACATATTTACTCGGCTGTGATTGGTAGTCCGTATAAACTAGTCCGTAGAAAGTTAAAGTTGGGCAACTTCTATGGAGTAAGGACTAACGGATAAGGACTCTGTGGCCAAAGCAATCTGATACTGTGGCATCGATTTCTTACGGACCACGGACCTACGGATAAAGGCCTAGACACAGACTCCGTATCCGTATGTCCGTAAGAAATTCTACTCGCGATTACAGAGTCAATATCCGTAATCACGTGATCGTTTCAACCAATGAGATAGTAAGAGACTTCATCCAATAAAATAATTCGAAAGAAAATAATCTACAACATAGAGCACGCGTCAAGCAGTCAGCTGATCAAAGAAACCAAAAACAACTTTGTCGAGAAAACTTCCACTATTTAAATACTAAAATGTCTGGTTAATTACAATCACAAGAAATATATTTGTAACTTGATTTTAACTATCAAACTTAAAATAATAAGTGTTTTCAATAGCCTGAAAATGCAAAACAGATGTATGCCTACTAATATTTTGGATGAAAACAAAACGAGAACTTTTAATATATTTTTTATTAAGCACCGCGTCTTACTACAAATACTAATTACGCTAATGGACTAGAAATTGGGAAGGTTGAATTTAGAAGAAGCCAACCCGCTTTGCGTGGGGGGAGAGTGGAAAACCATTTTGGAAAACCACCCCCAGTTTACCCGACCGAGATTCGAGCCTCGATATTCCCGTCCTCAATCTTTTTAATATTATTGGGTTCCACTATTACAAATATGTTTATAACTCTGGTGGATTTTCTAAATGCCTAAAAAAGGAGTAGGGCCGATAAAAAAATATACGAGCAGAAACTATTTATGCATGAATATCCTTTTTTTTTAAGTTTTCATAAATAAACGCAACATTGTAAAAAAGGTGTTTGGCTTCAAAGTAAAAGTAGGCCTACTTGTAGCCAAAACTTTACCTGGTATCGCGACGATTTCTGAAATACTTAGCCAAGCATTTTCCTTTCTTAAAACGTCTTTAAATTCTTTTAAGTTTTTTACTAAACAAAAGCGGCCTTTGCCGAACACAATCAATAAGGATAGAATCCATTTCAAATTCACTCGGATCCATAATATATCTCAATTACAAAAAAATTAAATTACGCCGGTAAAACCTAGTATAAACCAAATAATAGGGGTGTTGAACCTACAAAAGCAAAGCCAATATTTCTGAGAAATTGGTATTTCTTACAAAATATTTTCCTAGAAGTCGCTCTTCCCGGGGTGTTAAGAATATTTAGGAAAATATTTCTGAAATAGGTCCTTGTGTAGCCATATTTTCATTTTGTATATGTTTTTATAGCGACGGATTATTTCAAGGCGCATGCGCATATTTACTCGGCTGTGATTGGTAGTCCGTAGAAAGTTAAAGTTGGGCAACTTCTACGGAGTAAGGACTTACGGATAAGGATTCTGTGGCCAGAGCAATCTGATATTGTATCATCGATTTCTTACGGACCACGGACTACGGACCTACGGATACGGAGTCTGTGTCTAGGCCTTAAGGAGTCGGGTCCTTTACAGGCCCTTTTTTATTGTTTAATTTATTTAAATTTCCACTTCCTAGGATAAAAAGGATATCTAAAATATGTGGGTTTTTTTAATTTCATACATTGAAAAAAGGCATTTTATAACAGATTTCACAAGTCACTTACCATTTTGTGCTATTAAAAAGGCCCCTTTCTGAGCATTCTGCAATAGCTCTCTGAAGATCTTTTTTTATCTCTTTCAAGTCGAAATCTATTCTGAACTCGTAGCCAGCCATATCAAAAAGTTAATTTATTACGATTTTTTTTTACTAAGATTTGCGTAAATTTATTTCCATAAATACATCGTGTGTTTGTTTATAAGTTTAATTCGTTTCACCTATATCTTACACATTGGTTTAACGCCATGTTATGATTTCAAAAAACCAGGCTAGCCAGAAGGAAGCATTGAGTTTAAGTAATACTATGAGAAGCTTCAACATATTTTGTGTTTTATAACTTCAAAATAGTTGATATTAACAAATTTTTAATACACTATACAACTTAACTTTATGAACGATATTCTGTTTATTAGTTTACATCTTAATACTTTGTATGTGACAGTTGGCTCTATATTCAATGTTTCGTTCTTGTTTTTGTATACACTCAAAATTAATAAAATAAACTAGTGTGTCATAAAAGTTAAAAGTTATTCTTTTATTGGTTATAGTTATTGTAATACAATACAAATCAAACTTCAAACAAGATGTCTGGCCATCAACATGGTCGTGGTTGTGAAGGGGATGAAAATCATGATGATAGCCCTGAAATGGGGGTAGAGTATAGTTTATACTCAAAAATTGATCTTGAAAATATGGAATGTTTAAACGAAAAAATAGAAAACTCTGGAAAAGATGTTTTCAAAGCCTGGGAAGATCGATTGAATTTTGAAAAGGTAATACCAACTGTACTTTTTTTTATTCAAGAGACTGATCTTTGTAGGTATTTAAACTCATTTTCAGTATGAATCGATGGGTACACAGTCTATAGGCCCCGACACAGACTCCGTATTCGTAGGTCCGTAGTCCGTAGTCCGTAGTCCGTGGTCCATAAGAAATCGATGCCACAGTATCATATTGCTTTGGCCACGGAGTCCTTATCCGTAAGTCCGTACTACGTAGAAGTTGATTAGCTTTAACTTTCTAAGTACTAGTTTATACTAATTACCAATCACAACTGAGTAATGGCTCGTCTACATCGAGTCGCACCCTCTTGTCAGAGTCATGATTTTGACTGTCTACATTGAATGTCGCAATCACAGTAGTAAGTCGGAATAGCTTGTCGAAAGGAGATGGACACAGTCCATCTCTTGCGTTGCGACACCTTGCATTCAACTAATCAAAAACCAATATGGTTGCACTACTAAAATCAGTTAAAGTGAATATTGATTTAATCTAGAATAATAGCCTACGTCATGGAAATATCTATAAATACATACGGCATTTTTTAATTAAAAACAATTGTTGTTCAAATATATATATATTTTAACTATTTATTATTATTATCACCGCGTTTACTGTTCGGGTTGTACACACTTATGCTAATGTGTAATGTGAGATGAAATGGTTTAATTATTTGAAAGTATTAATATTATGACTTTGATTATGAATTCATTGTCCATGCCGGTCTCTGTATGCTCTTTGCCTCGTTGTTTGTTGATTTGGATCAATAAACACTAGGGTCAAATGGATTTCGACAATATATGCCTACTGATTGATTGTCAGTAATTATCGATGGAAAAGAAAATATAGTTGTATAAACTGTAATAGTCTTGTATATTTATTATTTTTGACTGCTTATGTTTTTTTAATTCCTATTGGTTGAAATTACGTGCTATGACATTTCATTGTAGACAGTCCCTTTTGTATTAAGGAACTACAATACGACACGTTCCTACTCCGACTCCCGACAAGTGGGTACAATTCTATGTAGACGAGCCTTAAGAGCCCTACAGACAATCCGATCTGGTTGACCCGACCAAATCAGTTGCTACCTACAGACGACCTGACTTAATGCCTGATTTCATCAGTTTTATTTTCTCTCTAAAAGACACACGCATTATGCCTCCTATATTATCCAAACACCAAAAAGTTGGGATTGTGCTGATAGCATTGTTAGGGATTAGTTCCAGAAAAAAAGAAGTGGGCCTAAAATGGCCACCGGAACGGAAAAAATTCAGTAATATGATGTTACTACATACTTACTACTACTCGCGCCTGTGTTTGTAGTACAACTGACACGCTGAATCATCCTATAACGCTACAGACAACACGATTTGGTTGGACGGTGGTGCGGTTGGATGCGACAGCCACCCGACATCACCCAACATGAAATAGGAAAATTTTTGTTGGGCGACACACAACCTGATATTGCGCCTGATTTGACCAAATCGGCCCAACCACCTGACCAAATTGTGTCGTCTGTAGAGCCCTTTAAATAATGGGTATGCGTGTTGGGATCCATCTTAAACACCAAATTAAATTGTTTATAATTAGTTTTTTTTTTTTTTGTAATTGGTTATAGTCTTGTTAAAGATAAAAACCCATAAACATAAAGGAAGCATGAAAATAATATTAAAAGGGCTTGCTTTGTTTACATTCAGAATATTAGTAGGCCTACCTACATTTGTTATGCACTTTCCGGCTAATTTATTTCAAGTTTGATAAATAAAACCATGCTAAAATATATTTATTGTGATTGTACCTAATTTTAAGTAGGGCCATTCAAGGCTCTTATGATACACTTAAAAAATTTGGGCTATTGTAATACAGTACACAAAAAAAAGTTCTATGTAAAATAAAATATTTAAAAAAAATCTTTTTTTAAAGGAAATTCATTGTATTTTACTTGCCCATAATGAACGTGACAATTTTACATTGCCTTATGAACTTAAAATTAATTCTTCGATTAGGCTGTTATTTATGAGGCTAAAACTTTGAAATCCAATTTGGCAACTTTCAATATATCTCATAAATGAATATAGCTATCCAATATCTGAACATTATGATGCAATCAGGATGCATTCGGCTACATTTTGAACACAATTTATTCAGTTACCATTGAACGAAGTAATTTAAATTGTTGGCCAAATTTGAAGGGCTATTATGATACATAAATATGGGCTAATATGATACAGGAATTATTATACACCAGTTCATGCAGAACTTTCGCACTCAACCATCGAGCCATATCACAAAAACCACTTGTACAACTTAAACAAAAATTTTACAGGTGAAACACTAGGCATGAGGTTGTATCGTCGGCTACAAATGTGTGATTTTATTAAGATCAGATAACATTGGCTCGGGAGGGCTTTTTGCCGCCAATAGTAGGCCTACAATTAGAATAAGTGTATGAATGAGCATATTATGATAGATTAAATAGAAATTTAATCCACCATTTCAATAAATGTGTTAGTATTTTTTATGTAGCAATAATAATATAATGTCCCCTTCAATGTTTATTTTAGAATAAAAGTTTGTTAAGTGAAAGACAGCAAAATGACTTCCTCCCCAATAAAAAAAAAGTTTGAAATATGTGTGTACACCTATAATTGCTACTAAATTAGCTGAACAATATTTCTTTCAGCATTGGAGTTATATTAATTTTTATAATCTTTACTTCTTTTTTCTTCAGCTCGTTGAGAGTGATGTGGATGAAGAATTGTTATTTAATATACCGTAAGTTATATATTTTGTACCATAAAATTATCATTGCTTAGCTCTATATAGTATTAAACTTAATTCTACAAAATTCTTAAATTTATATATATATATATATATATCTCGCTAAGGCCTCTTAAGAGCCTGCGTCCCTGGGTCTTGGAATAAAGTGCTCGCCTCAGGACCCGATGTTTGTCGGTTCAAACCCACCCAGGGTCGACTGGATCATCTTGAGCGAAAAAACATCCGTAGGACGACTTCCTTCGAAGGGAAAGTAAAGCCGTCGGTCCCATGTCAATTTTGGCATGTAAAAGAACCCAGTGAAAATACCTTTCCCGTCAAAATTGGTAGGCCATTTCACTCTTGCTCATAGAAATTCTCGTGTGCTGATATAGTCAGTTGGTTTAGAAAATGCACGTTAAATACCTTAAATATTTTTTTTTAAATAAACAAGCGAACGTGAGCTGCTTCACAAGAGCCGATACCCTGAGCCGCTATAAAGCTCGTCTAAGCTTGTAAGTACTTGTCAGTACTCTATAATGCTAGAACCAGAAGAGGTTAACATTTTAACGCTTTCAGTTAAAATTAAAAAAAAAAAAAAAAAAATTAAATAAAAGGTTTTGGATGCACCATATAATTTTAAGAATGGAAACTAGCTATTTCTTTACACCGTTTCATTGATTCAAAAAAGACGATATAGTGTATTTTTGGTTATTTCCGTGTGTCATTATCGTCTTTTGATGAACTTTATAGTATTTTTAAAGTGTTTGCTTCAGAAAAGAAACACCTGAAGCTTTTTCTTTTTTTTTTTGACCAATTACTATAGTTATCGCAGCCAGTGTCCGCAAAGAAGCATTTGGGCCCTTATAATGCCAATTTCATTGTTGTTAACCTTTCTGATTGGTTTTTGTATGACATGTCTTACTACCAGTCAGTTCTATCACCATACTTAGACTAATGGGGGTGGAGTTGAAGAAAGAAGGATTTTAGAGGTAATGTACCTGAATGTGTGTAAAGGGGGGATAATTCCTTTATGGAAAACCACCGGCGGTACACACGGCCCTCCTTGACACCGGAAAACCAGACTAGATGAAGTTGATGTCTTAAGCCCGCATTCCCGCTGATGTAGGTAGTATTTTTAGCACCGCATCTTACTACCAGCTCGGTCCATACTTATATGTACTAATTATGCTAATATGTAAGGGATGAGGAAGTTTGAATTTAGAGGAAGTGTACCCACATTGGAAGGAGAGTGGAAAACCATTTAGAAAAAAAACCTCCGTACATCCGACTAGGATTTGAAACCCAATATACCTGTCTTTGGCAGGACACACTATTGTGAGAGTAACACCTTAGACCATGCGGCCACCAAAGGGGGTAACCTTTTCCTTTGAGCACCAATTCAAAGCCCCTCACCCTTTTCCACAAAAGCATTTTTTTAAAAAATAGAGTGCTTAAACCGCCTCGGTGGCAAAGATAACTAACGCACTAGTTTTGTGTTGAGCTAGACTGCCGAGGACGGGGAGATTGAGGTTTGAATCTTGGTCGGGTGAACTGGGCGCGGTTTTTCCTAAATGGTTTTCCAATCTACTTCCACACAAATGTGGGTTCACTTCCTCTAAATTCAAGCTTCCCAATTCCTAACCCATTTGAGTAGTTAGTACTTAAGTGTCCCAAACGCGTAGTAAGACGCGGTGCTAATAATAATAATAATAATTATAGTAAACCTTTTTTTTTCATGAAGTGCATTTATTTAATTGTTTTATGTTGTTGTTTATTCAGGTTTACTGGCAATGTGAAGTTAAAAGGTGTAGTTGTGATTGGTGGAGAATCCGATACACATCCTTCTCGACTGAGATTGTAAGTTCACTTAGTTGCACTGTTTTTTTTAATGTTTTTAGCACTGAATGTCTTATTACCTGTTCATGTTATATACCTTTTTACTCAATTACTCTAATGATTTTAGGGATGAGCATGATTATATTTAGAGAAAGTGTGCCCACATTTGCATAAAGGGAAATTGAAAAACCACCCTCAATACTACCGATCAAGCATTGAACCTTAATCTCCCTATAATCGGCAGTCTTAGTCCATTGCGAGAGTGGAGCCTTAGACCATGCAGTCACAGAAGTGGGTTGGTTGCACTTGAATGAATATTCTATATGTGAATAGGGTTACCACATCCGTATCCTGGAAAAAAAAAGTATTTTCTCAAAATAATGACTATAAATGGGAGAAAGGGTATTATTAATTTTCTTAATTCAAATAAATTTAACACGTTTTTAATGTGAGTGCAAATATCACATAAATTGCAATAAATAGTCAAAATAATAAATAGTTTCCCTCAACAAGGGGTTTTATATTGGTATCTTTAATCAAAAACTACATGAATTTAAAAAGGATCAATATAACAGTTTTTATTATTATCATCATCATCATCATCATCACTGCGTCTTACTACCCGTTCAGGTTATACATGATTACGCTAATGTGCAATGGTAGGGTGATTGTGAGATGAAATGGAAGACCTACAGTTTAACGTGGGATCCGAACCACGGTGTAGAGGTGAAGGAAGGGTTTGACAATAAGATAAATCTGTGCCGGGACCGAGGATTGAACCTCGGACCCCCAGCACAGAAGTTCGACACTTTACCCTAAACTGCCAGGTCACCTAACTGTTTTATCAATATAGATAGATAACACTATTATTTGTATATTTTGTCTTGTTTCGCACTTGAAGCAACAAATTTTTGTTTTTCATGCAATAATTATTATCAAATTACAAACATTAAAAATTGTTTTAAATTAAATTTTATCCCTGGGATTTAAATTAAATCAAAATACAACCCAGAGGTTCAGATTTTAAATTTACAAAAAAAAAAAAAAAAATGTTCATGACAGTTTTCTGTGGTTGTCACTTTTTTTTTAAAAAGAGTAAAGTTTTATTTTGAAAAAGAGTATGGTTGGTAGCCCTACATGGGAAGATAAAAATGGGTTGTTCTGATTTCTATAACAACTCAGGTAGGTCTATATCATTACCTGAATGTTTATACTTTTATTAAAAACCAAGCTGCAATTTAATAGTACTTGAGTCGTAATAAGGCCAACTGCAGGTTTGGAAAATCACATTTTTGACCCAGTCTGTAATCTATTTATATTTCCCCATTCTTTTTGTGATGATAAATAACTTAATATTCTAAATTGACATTCACCTTTTTGCTAACACATTATTAATATTTTAGGACCAACTTTGGTGTCCGCCTGGTCTAAGGCTCTACTCTCGCAGTAAACTGGAATGCTAATGATGGAGAGATTGAGGTTTGAGTCTCCGTCAGGGGTACTGAGGCAGTTTTTTTCCAAAAGAGTTTTCCACTCTCCCTATCCACGCAAATTTGGGTACACTTCATATAAATATAACCTTCCTAATCCCCAACTCATTAGGGTAATTAGTACACAAGTGTATAACACGAACGGGTAGTAAGACGTGGTGACATCTTCGAGCTGTAAATATAGTATTGGGAATTCATTTGTTTCTTCAAAACTATGTATGTCCTTAGGACCTTAGGTTAGGACTCATATGCGAGTAAGTTCACTTCATTGTAACTTGCTTAGTTTACCTCCCTTTGGTCCTGTCTTCCACTTTCATATATCAAACCAGAAGGAGTTGGTTCAAGAGTATAATTTCAACAGATACTCGTTATAAATACAGAGTTGTAGAGTATCAAAGCTAGGTGATGTTTGGATAGTTCACAAAGAGCAAATGAGGCTGTGTCTGATATTATGGCTCATTTTTAAAACATTGATTTTTAGTACATCTTTCTAATGTAAATACCTTCTTTTTTTTTAAATTGCGGTATTATGAGCTTATTTCTAGAATGTGCATGTGCTAGGCTAGCTACGTAAAATTTTATTTTTAAAACGACCTCAATAGTTTTTTTTCATTCTAATTTATGTTTATTCTTTTTAAGGTTTAAAAATAGGCCACACATGACATTTGATGATGTTAATGCCACTCCAGAACAAGAATTTGAACTTCATCCTGATACATCTGGAAGTCTAGAATATCCTGTGAAGTAAGCATCGTTACTTAAAAAGTGTTCTTTTAGGGTTTTACAGCTTTGCTTGTCCATATGTATATTGTTTTTTTTACTTTGAATGACTCGCGGTGCACTCATTATAAAACAGTGAATTATTGATTAACTGTCTAAACTGATTGCGGAATAGCCGTGACTATAGTTTTCCGCCTTCTTTTTTGCGTACATTTATTAATACAAACAGTACAAAACTTTTCTAGTATGCGCTGTCATTCCCACACGACGCTTTTGCCTGTGAGTCAGTTTAGATGGTGACCTTAACCAGGCGAACCTAGCTCTTTCTCACCCTAGTAAAAAACAATAACTCTTAACACAAACTTTATCTGATTGCCAAACCCTTCCTTCACCTCTGACAAGACGTGTATTAATCACAACTTGTGAATGTGTGGAATGCCCAGGCCTCCAACGTGGTTCGGATCCCACGTTAAACTGTAGGTCCTCCATTTCATCTCACAATCACCTTACCATTACACATTAGCGTAAGTGCGTATAACCCGAACAGGTAGTAAGACGCGGTGCTAATAATAATACTTAATAATAATAATATAATAATAATAATAATAATGGCGGTGGTGGTTGCGGTAGCAGTAGCAGTGGCAGTAGCTTTTTGTTTTTTATTCCCAGGTCTTATTTTATACTCTAAATATAAATATTATAACAAAGTCTTTAAATTGAAAAATGACACCTGGACATGGGAACCAAACCCAGGGCTTTTGGTTTAGTACACTAAGGCCACAGACAACTAAGAAACAGACTCTCAACCTTAAGGGGGTTTCGCTGCGCTCCTTTTGCCAGCTTGAGTCCTTCAACACTGGGCTTCGCTAGTGTCACTGCTGGCTGATGATAGGACTAACCGCAGCGATCCTAGTGTTAAAAGACTCAAGCTGGCAAAGGAGTGCAACCATTCTAACCTGGAGGTTGAGTGTCTGGGTATATTATTTCTCGGTGGCCAAGGCTCTAACCACTTTGCTATCCGTGAATCGTCCTGTGCACAGGGTCCCAATAAACATGCAATAAACACTTTTAAATGACTCATTGCTTGGTTTGACTAATATTTCGTATTTTTCTATTTCAGAGTGGTTAAATTCTCATCGGTTCATCATTTAACGTTACACTTTCCGAGAAACTTTGGTAACGAAACCACAAAAATTTACTACATAGGTCTAAGAGGGGAATATTCCAAAGCCCACAGACATGGTGTAACCATTTGTTCATATGAAGCTGTACCAAATATGGAAGATCACAAAACTAATGCGTTTGATAGTGTATCTCGCCCAGTTCAGTAAAATATCAAACTTGAGGGCTGTGAATCAATTTGATTTTGGATTATGAAGTTGGTAAGACATTTCATACCTAATTTTGAAAAGTCTTTTGGTTTTTGGAGTTTTATTTCATTTGAATTCTAAATTTATTTATAAAATGTAATTTATTTTTATTTTTTACCCGCACAGAAGACTGCTGGCGAAAGTTTTGATTTTTTACATGTACTCATAGCTACATTGTACATATGTTTTATACTACTTAGATTTGAACAAATATGTTCAAGCAATATCAAATTTGTAGTTATTATTTTTTAAAGTTACCTAGCTCCATCCCTTGAACCCCAACGGAAGCTAGATCAGGTGCAGACAAGATACTATAGACTTGTCAGGGCTAAAACCAACAATCTTGGGACAGGGCCTGGTCGGTCGGCTCCCAGCCTTGTGGGCTGAGAGTTTGTGACAATTGGCTAAGTTATCACCAAAAGCAAATTTACCTAAGGACCTATAAATGGCAGCCTCGCTACTCAGGTGTAGGCCACAACAGGCTTAGTAAGTTGGTGGCCAAAGCAAACAAAAATACTCAAGAAAATAAAGTTAGAAACGCTGGACTGGAAGCAAAGACAATCATAAGCTGTGAATAGGGACTCTGAATATTGGCACACTTACAGGAAGAGTAGAAGAGTTTATGGAGACTGGATATTCTGGGATTGAGTGAGACTAAGTGTAGAGAGTGTGGAGTGTTGAATCCAAGTAAAGGATTCAGCATACACTGAGTGGGAAGTGATGAAGGTAAAATAAATGGTGTAGTGGGGATAGTAAGGATAGGGTGGAAAGTGAAGGGGGAATGGATCAGTAATCGAATTATTAAAATGATAATTATGGGCAAAGGGGAAACAATTAAAATTGCCGCAGGTTTATGCACCGCAAGTTGTATGCCCCTTGGAAGAGAAGGAACATTTTGAGGAAGATTAAGAAAGGTACTTGGGAAAGGAAAGGCAAGTGGTGATGGGAGACTTTAATGCCCAAGATGGAAAAGAGAGAGAAGGTTTTGAGGAATTGTTAGGGCATGGCGGATAGGGAGAGATAGATTATAAATGAAATGAAGGTGGTGAACAGTTGGTACAAGAAGAAAGGGGAAAGCCAAGGGGAAAGCCATGTAATTACTACATAGCTATAATGGAGAACAAATGTATGTAATAGATTACTTACCCATGGGCAAGGAAATGAAAAGGAAGATTTTAAACGTTAGGGTGGTACCAAATGTGTCTCCACATAGTGGAACTACAGATTTCTGTTGGCAGACATAGTGGGATGGTAATGTAAGAGAAAATTATGAAAACAAGAAAGAAGAATTAATGTTATGGAGGCTTAAAAATGAAGAGGAAAAATAATTGTATCTAAGAAAGTCAAGAAGATTATCGTCCAAGGATGAGGTTGAACCGGAAAGGTTTAAGAAAAGCTTGGAGGGAACGGTAGAGGAGGTATGTGGGAGGACAAGTGATAATAGGAATTGGAAAGAGACTCCCTGGTGGAACAACAGGGTGAAGGAAGCATTGGAGGAGAAGACTAAAACATTCAGAAGGAGCTTTAAAAATAAGAATGAGGAAACAAGAGTATAGGCAAAAGAAGAGTAGAGCAAAGCGTATGATAAAGGAAGCCAGAAAGGATTGGATGCCAAAATTGACAGAGAGGTTGGAAAGGGATGTGAAGGGAATTGAGGTGTTATATAGTCAAGTAAGAAACAAGAGGATAAAGAAAAGAAAGAAGTTAGACTGATAGATAAAGAAGGAAGAAGACAGGAGAAGAATAAAAGAAACTATGGAGGGATCTTTTGAAAAGGTGTTCAATCTGGAAGAGTAAAGGAATGAGTGGAAAGAGGTGGAAGATGCATTAAAGAGGATGAAACTAGGGAAAACATCAGATGTGGAAGAACTAACCGTGGAAGTGATAAGAGCTACAGGAGAAGCAGAAATACATTGATTATACAGGGTGCTGAGAGTGATATGGAAGGAGAACAGGATACTGGAATTCAAAGGACATATAGTACCGATTTTTAGGAAAGAAGACAGGAATAGGTGTATGAATCATAGGAGGATAACAATTATATTCCACTGTACAAAAATATATGATACGATAATGAAAAAGAGAATAAGAAAGAAAATTAAAAGAAGGTAGAGAGTGGAACAGCACAGATTTAGGGAACAGAGGTTTACAATAGACTTGATCCTTGCCATATGCCAGCTGATGAAAAGAAGTTATGAATTTGGGAAGGACTTGGTAATGGTATTTAAGGATGTGGAGAAAGCATTTGATAGCGTGCATAGAAATAAAGTCTGGAAAGCGATGGAGGAGGTTGTTGTGGGAAGAGAAGTCGTGATGAGTGTGTATGAAGATAACAAGAGTTAAGAACGGAGAAGGGGTGGGCAGAGTGGTTACAAATTAAAAAATGTAGGGAAGTAGGGGAGTGCCCTCTCATCACTATTATTTGTAAGGATAATGGAAATGATCATGAATAAAGTGGCGAGGAACCTAGGGGGAGGAAATAATTAAAGCCATGATGTTTGTTGATGATTGGTGATATGGGGAGAGAAGAAAGAGGAAGTACAGTAACAGCTACAGGAATAAAATAGTTTCTGCACCAAGGGTATTCATACGTCCCAATGATAACAATTTTCTTAATATTTGGAGCTAAAATAAAATAAAATGGAGCACCTTAAAACTACACTAGGCCTAGTATTTAAAATTAAATTGTAATTGGAAAATAGTTCCAAAATACATGCTTCTAACTCGAGTAATGTAATTTTTATTTTATGAACTTTACATAGCTTGTTAGTAATTTGACACCTTAGCTCAATCGGTAGGCCCCTAGCATGTCTGTTCACTGAGATAAGGGTCCCAGGTTTGATTCCCAGCATGGCCAAAAAATTTATAATTGATGAAAATATGGGTTTACCCTTCCACGTTGATAAATTAACTTCCGAGGACTGGATATTGTGCCTGTTCTAGTCTTAAGTTGGATTATAAGGTATATGAAGCTATGACAGGCCAGCCAGCGGATAAAAAACTGATCACAGGCTGGGAAAAGTAATGTATGTAAATAAAGTAACATAGCTTGTTAATGTAACAATTATAAATCACATCTTTAATATTTATTTTAACACACAAATACAGAGTATATATTTGTAACAGAACCTTTGTTAAAACTTTATTCAAGTACATGTGGTTACGTAAATTCATGGCCTGCTTATAAATCCAAGTCGCAATGCCGTTCGTGATCTCGCTCTCTTAGTAATCCATCTCTTCAAACAAGTGAGCCACTTCCAC
Organism: Timema bartmani; assembly: GCA_902151455.1. Taxonomy (NCBI): domain Eukaryota; kingdom Metazoa; phylum Arthropoda; class Insecta; order Phasmatodea; family Timematidae; genus Timema; species Timema bartmani. The sequence continues at coordinate 21,531 of CABFWB010002900.1, read as the reverse complement.
CTTAAGAAAACTAAATTTATTTTATAAATAAAGGTATGTTTTTATACTAGATCACTCAATTTTACCTGCTTCGGTGGCCGCAAGGTGTCACGCCCGCAAAAGACTAGACTGCCGACAACCGGAAGATTGGGGTTTGAACCCCGGTCGAGTGTACCGAGGGTGTTTTCCCCTCAATTGTTTTCCATTCTCCCTCCACACAAATACAAGCACACGTCCTTTTAAACTTAACCTTCCTCATCCCTAGTTCACTAGAGTAATCACCCTGTTCGGTGGTTGGAGGGTCTAACGCACTACTCTCGTGGTTGACTAGACTATCAAAGACGGGGAGATCGGGGTTCGATCCTGGTCAGGTGCACTGAGGGTGTTTTATCCCTAAATGGTTTTCCACTCTCCCTTCACGCAACTGTAGGTAAATTGCCTCTAAATTAAGCCTTCCTAATCCCTAACTCATTAGTGTAATTAGTACATAGGCGTATAACCCGAATAGATTGGAAGACGCGGTGCTAAAAAAACTAGCTCTAACCTTTAATTACAGCCAATGAGATACTTTAATCCTGACCCTGGTGTGATGGTTGTAGATAAAACCATCACTTAGAAGCGACAATCCATACTGCATTTCAACATACAGTAAAATTCCTGTCAACCAAGCAATTGGTTAACGGCCCTTTCAGTTTGACAGAATGTACAGTTAAATAAGCTGCTGAGACGACACTGCTTAATAAGGTAAATAAGATAGCTAAATGCTCATAAAACTACTCATAAGTTCAGAACATAAACTATTTGGTAATCTGTAATTACAAATGCTATATGTTTTATCCACAAAGTTTTAAGCGGTAGTAATATATTGTATGTTTGGTGGGTTTTTTCAATATCCAAAAATAAACACGTTTTATTAAATTTGTAAAAAGGTTTATCTGCTAACTGAACAAATACATTTTTTTTATAAATACATATTCTATAATGTGTTTGCTTGGTAGATGTACTGTACTTGTTTTTTATTTATTTTTGCTAACCTTCCAAAGTAGTAAACAGATTGATCAGCACTCTGGAAAACCTAGAAGCAGGAAATGTTGAAAAATTTAACCAAACAACATTAAAAAAATATATATTTTATGAATAATTTTTTTAATATTATCCATTATAAATTTGATGATTTTTTTGTTGTCTGGTATTTAAAGAATTGTTGTGGGATTTATTTAAAACTACAATTAAGTTATTTAGTTTTATTACATGTACAATTATACCAAGGAAACATACTTTATTACTAAAACTAAGCTATACCAATATTTTTTTTTTATTCTAATAAAAAGGGCTCTAAAAATATGTGTAGAAAAATTGAAAGTCTCTAGTTTCTGGTTAAAAAATGCAAAATCCAGAAGGTTTTTCAAAATCGTTTTGTCCGACCATCATGTAAAAGTTCCGAGGATTTGAATAACATTTTAATAAATAATGCAGTTATGAAATTTGTTGAACAGATAATTTTTTTATTTTGTGCATGTACACATAAACATTTAACATGTTGTAACAAGAAACATCACTAGCTTGACATAACCATGGGTCTACAAATTTATTCTTATCACTAATGCACCACTACAAGATTTACCCATAATTTTATACGAACATTAAAAGTTTTGAATATAATCGTATCATGTATTATTGACAAATAATTTCAAATGTATGTTAGGCATAATTTAAAAAGCATCAAAAATTATTATAATGCTAACATATTCTTATAAAATAATTGACAGAATTTTCACGAACAAACTTTTGGAAATAAAAATAATTCCAAGTTTTTCTATTGACATTAATTTTAGACATTCTTTATACACATATAATATTATTAAATTATACAGATTATCACAAATGTTTATTCCTAGATGTTCTTTTAAATCTGGGTTTTTATTTTAAAACATGAGATATCTACTCTTAAAGATGAGGCTGATTACTTTATGACTTTAACTTTTACTGACAACTGAATTGATTTCCAGATAATATAATTAATTTTACTTCACTCTTTATTTCTTTACAAGTAGATTTTTTTTTGAGTGAGAAGACAGTGACATCTATTTGCGTGTATGTTGTTTAGATATTCTTGCTACATTTTTTGTGTCTTACAGCATAAACAATGTTATTGAATTTACACATATTTATTTAATATCAATCAAGTAATCAAATAATTATATATTAAATTAAATTAAATTATAGAAAAAATAAAAAAAATTTAAAAAGTAATTTGGTGTGATCTTTAATGGCTCAAATTACTTTAGTTATTTTTTCACATGAAGTTAACACCTGAGAAAGCTCTCCTTAAAGACACACATTTGTCAACAATAATTATAAAAATGACTTTGGCATAAGATTTAAAAGTCCGACATTGACATTATTGTTACAAATAAAATGTTTCAAATCTTTGGTGAAAGAATGTCTTTTTGGGTTTTTTTTTGGGACTCACTCTTTTCTTTTTGTAAAAATAAGATTCTAAGTTGGAAATATATCCACTTAAGATAATGATGATACAGAGGTTTTTTTAATGTAGCCACTTCATTGTTTTTTAAGGTTTATTATGGCTTTTTTGATAAAACAAGTTTGACACACTTAATATGTATGGTTGGAAAAAACTGTATTATTGTATTTTACATTAGGCAGGGCTGTGGAGTCTGTAAACCAAGCCTTCGACTCCAACTCCTATATTTTTTTAACTGTCAGGCTTTCTATAATTTTTAACTGTCAAAATCTGACTCCTTCATAAAATAATGTCTTAATTAATTAGTAATAACAATTTTACTGCAGTAAAATGCTCCAATACAGATTATTTCATGGGAAGCTTCTTTGATATTTTAAATTTATGAAGGATTAAATAGCCAAGCTATTATATTTGTTAATTACAGTTAAAGCCGCATCTAAATATCATATTCTTTAAATTGAAAAATGACACCTAGACAATCTGGAAACTTTTGCCTTAAAATATGAGTAAAGAATGGCCCTGGTCACTGGACTAATTCTGGATAGCTCAGTGGTTAGAGCATTGGCTTACTAAACCAAAGGTCCCAGGTTAGATTCTCGTGTTCAGGAGTCATTTTTAAATTTAAAGAATATTATGAATTTATATTTGAATAAATTTGTCAACCCAAATACAAATATTGGTCCTAAAATATAAGGCATAAAATTAAAATGATATATTTATCATAAATTGTTATAATCTCTGGTGACCTGGCGGTCTAGGGGTAAGGTGTCGGACCTCTGTGCTGGGGGTCCGGGGTTCAATGCTCGTTCCCGGCACAGATTTATCTGATTGCCAAACCCTTCCTTCACCTCTGACAAGACGTGTATTAATCACAACTTGTAAATGTGTCCTCCATTTCATCTCACAATCACCCTACCATTACACATTAGCGTAAGTGCGTACAACCCGAACGGGTAGTAAGATGCGTTGCTAACAATAATGTTATAATACCAGAAGTTTTTATTTTGAAGCTGGAGCCAGAATCGATACATTTTTTTCCAACTAGATTCCACAGCCCTTCTTTTGAGTACAAGCTATAGCTATTCACCAGTTAAAAGTACATCTAATCTAAAATAACTGACAGAAATGTAACTATAATATTATTATGAAAGGATACTTGAATTTAAATTTATTAAATGCTCATTTTCTTAACATTTTAAAATATAATTTTTAGTTGTAGAATATAAACATCTATTTTATTGTATACAATTAAAGGTAACTAGTATTATTATTATGGCAGTGTTAACATCATAAGACACTAGATCTTAAAATATATTTTCTAATATTACATAACTCATTTATATGACAGATTCACTGTTGAATTTCTATGAAGGGAAAATCACAGTGTTATTTTGATTATTGTGATCGGAATTTAAAATTACTAAGACTATTGTTCAAATATAATCTACTTCTTAGTTTATAAATAAATCATTTTGGTTAGAGATTTATCATATCAAGCGAGATCATTAATTTTTTTGAACGTAACCAGTTTTTTTGTTTTTTTTCAAACCTTGACCTTATAAAACTGCATCTGTAGATTATATTCTAAAAGGGCTGGGCTAATAATTGCCAGTGAAGTAAGCTGTAGAGGTAAATAAATAAAAATAATAATGTCACCACCTCCCTTCCTGTGTGCCTACTGTCAGGATAGCTTGCGGGGAAGGTTAGGGACGAGGGCAAAATAGATGTGTGGGTTCGTAATTTATAGAAGGCTATGGTTTTTAGGGTTTATCAATAGCACTACGAGCTACTACAAAAATGTGATCTTAAAAACATGTTGGTAGCTCATGAGAAAACTGATTTAGCGAGGAATACTTAACTACCAGCTCGACTGACAACCTTTACAAATTCAAACCCGGTACCCTGGGTATGACTGTTCCCCTCTAGCACAAGTACCCGATGACCCAATGTTCTGATCCGCGTGGCCCCGAAAATGGGAAGAGTAACCCCTCTGAATAGATCATATTGTTTCAGCCTTGATAGCTCTAAAACAGAACACTTTACACTGCAAATTGGCCCATTTTCTGAGCACAACGGGAACAAGTTGTTATGAGTTGTCAGCGTTCTTCCCTAATGTTTACTAACTCATCACAAGTAAGTAATACCAGTTCTTTCACTTGCTTCGTTTTCACACTGTTATGTTAGTTTTAACCAAACATCCCAATCTAGGGCAGGGCTGTTACAATAATTTATTTTGTAGCCTTATTTAAGCTCTTATCAAGCTCATAAGAATTTGGTGTCCACGCCGGTTAGTGGGTACCAACACTTAGACCCACCTCTGGCATCACATGCTCTTGCTACGCCAATGATTTCATACACATTAAAGAAATAAAATAATAATTTTTACCATGGAAAATGACCTAATTTTCCTGGAGGAAAAAAAAATCAACATATTAATAAAAAATATTTTTGCTATCAACTTTGACAAAAATGTAACACTATTATTGTTGTTATTTAGTTGCGTTTCTCTGCCGAAAGGGACAGCTGCAAAATAGATTTGACAATAAACAAGCTTTAGTGACTTACTGTCAAATATATATACTATTATATTACTTTAACACTTTTTTTTTTCGCAACAAACTATTAAGATAAATGCCTATTCGTCCTATACTGTCAACTTGATTTCTTTTGGTGTTGATTTAAAATTAGCGTTGGAATGCTTCATCAACTGGTAGTGTGACCAATCATCACATTACATTTTATCTTTTTTTTTTCCACTGTTGCTTTCAATTTCTCTAGCAGGATACTTTGTAGAAGAATGTATGTTCTACTTTGTACATCTTTCAACACTCCCACAAATGTGTAAATATTGTAGTGCGGTGTGTGTACAAGAATTGGCTGTGAGGTTCGTGGATGATGAAAATTCAACCTAAATGTCTGGAGGGAACATCGCGCAGGGAGAAATGTAGATGTTTCAAAAACGTAACAATAGATTTCTGCGATTCATTCATCACTAGCTGGTTGAATTCCTGTGATGTCATACAAAAAAAGAGTGTGTAGGTTAAATTCAAATTGAAATTTTAAAAAGTCAACACTGGACAGAATCTACACTACCTTTGCTATTGGGGGAAGAGAATTTACAAAGGATTTTGGGGCTATAAAATCTTTAAGAGTGATTTTACAGGTCATCCTATTATAGCATGTACACAGACATCACCATCACGCTTGACGAACAAACTGTGGCAGGGCTTATAGCCTGGATTAATAGTTGTATTATAAATAATGTACCAAAATTAACTTTTTTTTTTAAATCCTTTACATTGTTTATTCACATTTTTTTTTCAAACAAAATGATTGTCAAAAATTATAAAAAAATCTTGGTATGTCAACTACTAAGATGAATAGCATTAATTTTCTTCGGCAATTTGTTTTAATGTCTGGTCAAACGCAGTTTTATAATAATGTTCATCTGTGACCCTAGTCCAGTGTCCCCCTCCCCCCCACGTCCCCCACCCTAAATAGTTTAAGATTATGACTCGCACAGGAAGGCAGACCAGAACAACTACTCCGATATTGTAATTTAAATTACTGCTATACAAAACGAAACTACCACACGAGCTACCAAAAATGTCGACGGTTTGACGATCCTTGATAAACTATGCATACGATATGTGTCCTCCTGCTCACAGTTTCAAGGACATGTCAGCAAAGCTCTATACTCTATATGTCAGAGCGTGACAAGTTGGCTTGAAGATCGATGCCAAGAAAACCATAGGAATGAAACTCTATAATTGCAATATCACACAATTTAGCGTCGGTGATCAGGTCATTGAGGAGGTAGACAAGTTCTGCTAATCGGGGAAGTTGTCACCACGGATAGAGGTTCAGAGGAAGACGTCAAGAGCTTAAACAATAAAGCTAAAGGAGTGTATATCACCTTGAGACTAATCAGGAGATCCGCAGAATTAAGAATAAAGACCAAACTGTGGCTTTTTCAGAGCGATGCAAAGTCGGTCCTTATATGCGGATGCGAGACATGGAAAACAACTCGACGCCCGACCCATACAAACATGCAGAAATGCAGACATTTATCAACAGATGATTGAAGAACATATTGGACCAAATGTAGTTTCAGATAAAGAAGCTGTGAAATGAAACCAACCAGAAGCCCCTTCTTAACTGGATATCACACCGTTCAAGTGGCAATGGCTTGACCACACTCTCCGGAGAGATCAATAACGTCTCGAGAACAGCTCTGGAGGAGAGAGAAGACAGGAAACCACAAGGACGCTGATGTCAGGGTAGGCTAAGGATGACTTGGCGTAAGAGCTTTGATGATTAAGGCATAAAATTCGGAGAGTCATGGGACAAACTCAAAAGTGTGGCAGAGACTAGACTTTAGTAGCGAAGCTTTGTTGCACATAAGGAGTTACTGGAATTTTGCATTACATTACATTTACTTAGCTGCCTTTGACATAAATTATTGTGCTATTTTTTTAAAAGTTACACATATATAATTATCACTGAAAGCATGTAATGAATAATCTGGTGGCTCAACAACCTGCAAATCACCATTACACCATATGACACTCGAGATCACCTATTTGTAGGTTCACTGAGATATATATATATGTAAATATGCAGTGGGAGAACTGTGAACATACAAAGTGAAAACGAATCAAATATTCTAACAATCTGCTTTGTACATGTTGTGTGTATGACATATGCTTTGTATCAAATCAAACAAAACTTAGTATAAATTAAACATTGAAAGGAGGATAGAAGGGCAAATCCTACACATTCATCAGAAAACTGTAGTCCTCAAATTTCACAATTAAAAACACAACGAAACACAGTGTTTAATTTAAGAACTTAGTGCAGGGTATAAGCCATTCAAATCGATCAAGTTTGTTGGACCATAATTAATTTAAAGTATGAACTCACATTCAGATTATTGGTACAAATGACAAAATATATCAATAATAAAAAATTATAGTGTCACCTACCCCCCTTCCGAGGGTTGGATCTGTCAGGATAACTTGCGGGGAAGGGTAGGGTTGGTGGCAAAGTAGATGGTTGGGTTCGAAATTATATTGGAAGTTCCGTTTTTTGGGTTGAATAGTAGCACTAAGAGTTAATACAAAATGTTGATGTTAAAAGGTGTTATAAAGTAATATAAGAACTTGGACGTAGGCTCACGTGAGAGCACTGGCTTGGATACTTAAAATGCTGGCTCGACTGACACCTCTCACGACAGTTACAGACACGAACCCGGCACACTGGGCACGGTGGTTGCCCTCTAGTACAAGTATCACAATGACCCTATGCTCTAATCTGTACGGTCCAAAGATGAGCAGAGTAACTGTCTCCAAAATAGATATTAATGTGTCATCCCCAATAGCCATGAAACAGAAGCTCTTTTAGCCCAATCCGGCCCAGTTACCGCACAACTGGGACAAGATTGTTGTGAGTAGTCAGTATTCTTTCTTAATGTTAACTAATTCATTACAACGAGTTTGCTTGGCCAGTTATTTCATTCACGTAGATTCAACAAAGTTATGCAAATTAAAATTAATATCCCAATCTAGCTCAGGGTTGTGACAGTAGGCAACTTAATTTTTTATAACCCACTTTAAAAAGCAACAAAATTACCCATATTTCCAGCTGTATTTTTTACTCCCTTACACTGACTGAATGGGGCTGTCCCTACCTTGACATGTGCATCAAACCAAACAAATTGTTTATTCCAAAAACTAGTTGTCCATTATTTTTTTTTAATTTACAGGCGAGACAAAAAACTGGAATTTTTAATTTCTATAATATGTTTCATGTCACTACAAAGTATATGTGTGTCTATTTTAAACGATTAATTATTAAATTGAAATTAAAAATTTAAACACGTTTGGTCACTAGTTTTTTGTGCTCTCCTATATATTTTTAAAAAATGGGCTGAACTGGTTTTCGGAATGAGCTCTTCATTGAACATACAAACTATTGTTCAAGAAAATCCAAGTCAAATTTATCTCAATTTCTTTCTTGCTAAAGTTTTTAAAAAAAGCTATCTTGTAACATAAACAAAATTTTTTTTACATATTTTAACTTTTACTAATATATTCTTTTATAACTTGGTATGACTGTTATACAGTTTGTTATAATTAAACTCTTCATTTTCTCTCTCTCTCTCTCTTTATCTCTCTTTCTCTAATATCTAACATATTGTATAGTATTTTTAAAGGTGCTCCAACAACATAAAATAGAATTAGGTTAATCTATATTGTTAATTGTAACAATATATTCAGAAATGTCTGCATTAAAGTGATAATAAAACATCTCATTTTACTGGCCTTGGCTTAACGTTACAGAAACACATGCTTTAAATATTTATTGTTTATGAAGCTGTAGTTTATAGCAGAACATTTCAAAAGTCTGATCCTTACAACATTCTCACTACACAAAGCAATTTTCTTTAAAAGTCAAAATGTTTTTATGTAGCATTTTGAACACTTAAAATGTGATTTACCTACTCATTAGGCTTACACAAGTTGAATTATTAACTTTTTTAACTCCATCAAAATTTGTTAGGTATAGATTTCTTCCTTAATTTTTAATATAAGAAATATTTAAGGTAAGCTAATATATCAGATGCGTTTACTACCTACCATTCCCTGAAATGAAAATATATAAGCTGTTTTTCTTAAATACATATTATGTTTTATTTATTTATTTGAGGTATTTAACGCATTTTCTGAACCAACTGATTATATCAGCACAGGATGTTTTCTATAAGTGAGTGAGAAAGGGCGTACTAATTTTTTCTGGGGAAAGGCATTTTCACATACCTTTGATGGTTCTTTTACGCACCACAATCGACATAGGATCAGCGGCTTTACTTCACCTTTGTAGGAGGCTGTGCTACGGATTTTTATCGCTCAGGAAAAAAAAAAATTCGTCGGTGGGTTTGAACCCACAAACAATCGTGTCCTGAAGCGAGCACTTTAACCCAAGACCAACAAGGTCGACTCCTAAATAATTAACTCTATATAATGCTAATAACCCGAAAGTATATTACAGCATGTTATACAAAAGACATTTCTAATTTAATCTGTGTGATCTTAAGCCACTTGCTTACTGTTTCAACGAATATTAATAGACCTCCTCATCTGGGTCATCAGAGTGGGGTTTTTTTCATGTAGGTTTCTATGATGACATCTTATTTTGATATCATGTTTATCCCAAACATGAGACTTCAACCGTCTTGATTTTCTAACTCTACTAATGCTAGTTGGAAATCAAATAATAAAGTTTCTCACTATGTTACGTCTGTCAGTTATCATTTTGAAAGGGAGTGAGAGTTTAAAAAAGCTAAAATATTATGTTTTTTTTAAAAAAAAACATGAAAATGTATCTTATCAAAAAGTTTAATGTTGTACCAAGTAGCTTATTTGATACTGCGTTTCGTCTTTTTGCATAGTTTTGATTTGTGTTATAATTAGGAATGGGACCCTTGGAATTCTTGAACACCTAGGGTTATTTAAGGATTTGAGAAATCACCGGATTCGAGATTTGAAAAAAAAAATTAAAATCTACTTTATTTTTTCAAAATTTTGAATTAGAATTTGCTTTATAGCTTTATTGTAGCTAGACTGCATTTTAGGCGCTGCCATTTTGTGTTGATTTTGTGTTATTGACTCATTGCGTTTGATTGCTTGGAAACATAATAAAGGCTGGATGTTTTGACTCGATTTTCTTCAAATTAATCGGGAAAACTGACTTCTCTATTTGTAGACATTATGGGAAGAAGCATTTATAATTGTAAACCAAATATTGAATTTTTGTGACTTAATTTCTTAATTGGTTCCAACTTTTTTTTAAATTGGCAATAAAATAGTCTCTAACGTTTTTTCTATCTCTTGGTCCACCTTTGGATGATGTATTTGATCACATTCAAGATCTCTCTTTTTAATATATAAAAATAGGTTGTTATTATAAATTGTTAAATGTAGATTTTAAGCAATAATTCAACACTTTAGAATTAAATATTGACCAAATCTAGCAATATATAAAGCTTGCATATTTACAATAAAAATATATTTTTTCTCGCATGGATTATTATTAAATTACATCATTATACTGTAAATATTCAGGACAAAAAGTAAACTTTTTATTAATTCCATCAAGTGTGATTTAAACTATTATAAAATTTGTTTTCAGCTTGCATGTTATGATAACCGATTCTTGATATTTCAATTATGATTACATTATTTGTGGCTTTTTTTAAGAATAGTAATTCATATTTTATGAATTCCTAATACATATCGATAATTTGTCCAATAGCTGTCCAAACCGCTAAATTTTAGTTAGTGTCTAATAAAAATTAAATTATAGAAATGGTAAAACCAAATCTAAATGCTACTTTTGTCAAAAAAAAAAAGTAATTTCTTTGTTCTATTTATAATAATGGATTGGTACAGTAATCTTAAACCAAAATTAGTTGTATAACAAAAAAAAATCATGAAAATTAAGCATTTTAGTAAAATAATATGCAGTAATGTGTATTTTTTGTTATGGTTGAAGTTTGTTCAGTTTCTAATGACAAAAAAATCACTCATATTTCCAAGTTCCAAAAAAAGTCTTAGTTTCAATAAATAATTTTTAATTTATCTAATGTTGATTAACCAATGGCCATGTTGATACATGTTTGGTTTATAAATTGTAAAGTAGTATACTAAATTGTATTTTTTTATTGTTGTGAGTAATGAAATAGTTCCATCATGTTCAACCTTAAACAGGTTGTGAAACATTTTGATTGGTTATATTGCAATGACCTGACCCCAAAGGTAATAACAGTTGCTCTTTTTGACTAAACTCTGTTTGTAAATTTCTTAAACTCATTCCGACAGCATAAAAGTTACTCACCGAACTCTGTGTGTCAATGATATTATTGTTTAATTGAGTTTTACTTTTGTGCTTTATGTGTGGTAACATTAATTTTGAGGGTAGAATGGTTTTGTCATTGGTAGCGAGTTGAGGCATGACTCTAATCTTTTGTCCAGTCGAACCGACCTTTTCATTTGTATGTTTTGATTTAGTCTGAATATCTTCTTCGGCCATGTTGAGATAAGATGTCCTCCGTTCCCACATCTTATTTTTGGTTTGTGAGTCCGACAGTGATCCCATGAGACTTTTAGCGGAACTAGACGGGCAAACTTCTATTCCGGACTGAGTTTGTGACAGTTTCTTGATTATGTCACTCAATGTTGGCTTGTTACACATTTCTCCGTCCCAAATAACGTTTTTGTCCAAAGAACATTTTGGTTTTGTCGCAAGGCCATCAGTTTCTTTGAACACTTTGAGTTTGTATAACAATTCTTCACAGCTGGCCCGTGTTTGTGCCAATTTCTTCTTCCATTCGTCATAGAATTCTATCGCTCGAACTGCGTCATCACTATTTCTCCACGTATTTGACTTCAATTTTTTTCTTTTGGGTGTGGTCTCCTCTGAAGATAACTGTTTTGGTTGGTCATCTATTGGGTTGAGCCAAACTTTACCCCTAATATTTGTTTCTATTGGGGTTGTCTGTGATATTCCATCTAACTCTTTACTTGTCAAATTATTATTTGAATAGTATTTTGGATTATTGCTGTCTCCTTTGTAAAGTTCGGCAGGTTTTGATGTTTTGTTATTTCCATCTTTGTTAGTTTCACAATCTGATTCTATTGTTTTATGTTTTTCAATAAATACTTCTTGAGAAAATATAGTGTTTTGGTTTGTCTTGGAATCGTTATTTTTTAGTTCGTCATAACTTTCTCTTAGAACGGCAAGTTCGCCAAAATGGTCGAATGAAGGCCTAATTTCTTGATCATTATTATTTTGCTGTTGCATAACTGATTTCTTAATATCTTTGTTTTTATATGTATTTATTTTCATTTCGTGTTTTATTGTATTATTTGAGTCTCTGTGAGGATCAAATGTTAATGAACGTGGGAATTTTTCATCGTTAGATCTTAGAGACACTTGTTTTTTGGCCGCTTCTATTTGCTTGTGTTGTTTTTTCATATTTTGTCTTTTCTCTGGATTGTTCCCATTCTTCTTGTGGAATCTTTTGAGCTTTCTTTTGTTTTCTTCATTCTGAGGCCTCGTTGACCGCGTCTCGTCGTCTTTATTTGGTTTGGATGGAAGGAAAGCAGGCGAGCTGCTTCTGGTTCGTTTATTGTTGGTTAATTTGATGGTTTTGGTATTAATTTTCAATTTTTTCCCTTCATTTTGTTCGGTTAACGATTGTTTCTTTTCAACCATATTTTGGAAGTATTCTATCTGTTTGTCAAAGCTATCAATTTCATTTTGTTTTTCAGTGATAAATTTATACAAATCTTTTGCATTTTCTAATTTATGAATGTAATTTGGTTTTGGTTTTCTTATTAGTTTTGTTGAATCGTTTGTGGATGACTTCTTAAAATTTTCATTTTGTTGGTTTAGAATGGTTATTGCAGATATTTTTTTATTTTTTGTTTCATTTTGCTGTTGCTCAAAAATATTTTTGGGTGATTCCGTCTGTTTCTCAAAGTGATTTGTTTCGTTTTCTTCCAGAGATTTAGATTTATCTGATGCTTCGTTCTTGCTAGTTTCGTCGTTTTTATTTTTGGTATTGTTTTCAGGAGATTCATTCTCAAGATTGTTAGTTTTAAAAGATGTATTTTCTAACTGACTTTGTATAATTGGCTGCGTGTCTTTAGTCAAAATCGGTGCACGGTTTAATTCTGTATCAAAGTTTTGAGTGTTGCCTTCTTTTGTTATTGCTTCGAGTGTTTTTGTATTACTCTCAAACTCGTGGTCTAATAAGTCAGAGGTTCTAGTTGCATTGCTTCCAACAACTTCCCCTTCCTCCAAGCAGTTGATTTCTTCGTTTGGATTTTGGTTGCCACTTTCAGAATCACTACTAGAAGTAACTATACTAGCTTCAATTTCAAACAAACTTTCCTTTCCATTTCTACCATAATCTCTTGTGTGAAAGATGTTTTCAAAAACATTATCTTTGTTATATTTTATACCATCAAATAAATTTAACAAGTTAGCCTGCACGGTATCAGCTGGGCTTTCATCATATGTCTCTCCAAAGCGACTTGGGTCATCTTTATACTTAAGGTTTTCAATGAGACCTTGAATTATAGGTTTTACAATCTCAACTGGTACCGTGTCTTCGTCTAAAAAAATATTTGGCTCAGCGTATTTACCTTTATCTTCAGTTGATATTCGCTTGGCTGGCTTTGTTTCGGCTATGTCTGGGAGAGGTGATTTTGAAGGAAACTCGGCAGTGGCTCTGCAAGGCGTTGACTCTATTCTGATTTGTTCCAAGTCTTCTTCGCGTAGCTGTTTCATAAAGTTGGTTCTGAACACTCCGTTGGCCGGCTTGGCGATGCTCGTCTTGTAAATCTTCTCCCCTCTCACCGCTAATGTCATGCCGAGATATGCGGGGGCAGGAGGGATTCTCTGTCTGAATACCATCTCAAACATCCCGGTTTCTGCCTTTTTATTTTGGCGACGGTCGATAACAACTGAAAGAAATTAAGTTAAAGTTTACAGTTTAATTGTCAACACTTGGTTTTGTATATATTATCATTAATATTACTAACATTTTAGTGGACTAAAAGAAAACTACATTCTACCTATTCACCAATCCGGCATTTTACTTTATTTTCTCAAATACTATGGTTTGTTTCGGCCTCTGGCTTACTAAGCCTGTCGTGCCCTACACCCGAATAGCGAGGCTGCCATTTATAGGTCCTTGGGTAGACCTTCCCTAACTGAGGTTATGGGTGCTGACGATGACTTAGCTCATCTACACCAACTCTCTAACTCCCAGCCAACTGGCCAGAGTCTTTTCCAATCTTGTTGGCCAGTCTATCAACCCTCTAACTCCCAGACAACTGGCCAGACCATGTTACAAGCTTTTTGACCAGTCTATCAACCCTATCACTTCCAGTCAACTGGCCAGACCCTGTTCCAAGCTTGTTGGCCAGTCTATCAACCCTCTAACTCCCAGACAACTGGCCAGAACCTGTTACAAGCTTTTTGACCAGTCTATCAACCCTATCACTCCCAGCCAACTGGCCAGACCCTGTTCCAAGCTTGTTAGCCAGTCTATCAACCCTATCACTCCCAGACCCTGTTCCAAGCTTGTTAGCCAGTCTATCAACCCTATCACTCCCAGACCCTGTTCCAAGCTTGTTAGCCAGTCTATCAACCCTATCACTCCCAGACCCTGTTCCAAGCTTGTTAGCCAGTCTATCAACCCTATCACTCCCAGACCCTGTTCCAAGCTTGTTGGCCAGTCTATCAACCCTATCACTCCCAGACCCTGTTCCAAGCTTGTTAGCCAGTCTATCAACCCTATCACTCCCAGACCCTGTTCCAAGCTTGTTGGCCAGTCTATCAACCCTATCACTCCCAGACCCTGTTCCAAGCTTGTTAGCCAGTCTATCAACCCTATCACTCCCAGACCCTGTTCCAAGCTTGTTAGCCAGTCTATCAACCCTATCACTCCCAGACCCTGTTCCAAGCTTGTTAGCCAGTCTATCAACCCTATCACTCCCAGACCCTGTTCCAAGCTTGTTAGCCAGTCTATCAACCCTATCACTCCCAGACCCTGTTCCAAGCTTGTTAGCCAGTCTATCAACCCTATCACTCCCAGACCCTGTTCCAAGCTTGTTAGCCAGTCTATCAACCCTATCACTCCCAGACCCTGTTCCAAGCTTGTTAGCCAGTCTATCAACCCTATCACTCCCAGACCCTGTTCCAAGCTTGTTAGCCAGTCTATCAACCCTATCACTCCCAGACCCTGTTCCAAGCTTGTTAGCCAGTCTATCAACCCTATCACTCCCAGACCCTGTTCCAAGCTTGTTAGCCAGTCTATCAACCCTATCACTCCCAGACCCTGTTCCAAGCTTGTTAGCCAGTCTATCAACCCTATCACTCCCAGACCCTGTTCCAAGCTTGTTGGCCAGTCTATCAACCCTCTCACTCCCAGACAACTGGCCAGACCCTGTTCCAGGCTTGTTGGTTTTGGCCCTGACAAGTCTCCTGTCTCTCGTCTGCACCTGACCTGGTTTCCTCTGGGGTTCAACCCAACCTCCACCAGGTTACCCAGATCCTGGGGTACACCACTTGGCGGTGAGATCAGGATTGAGTAGGAGAGGCTTAGCGGAACACACTAGGTTGGATTCCTTGTTTTGTGAGCCACTACCCTGTTCTGCCTGGTAAAGTATGAATGTATCTGACCAGGATTTGAACACAAACTTGAGATGTATACTAAACATTGTCAGAACCCTACCATTAATACAGCTAGTATATTTACTTATTATTTCTTATTTACATTTTCATTAAATATTGTATAGATACAAACTTGAGACATATTATGAATATTGTAAACTATAAATATACAAAGACAAATAGAAGTAAAACCAAGAGTGATTTAACTCTTGGTTGTTTTATATTATTTTATTTAAACTCATTATTAATTAGCAAAGACCCCAAATTTAATTTGATGTTTCAATGTTTTCTTTTATTTGTCTTTTGTAATATTAAATGATATTAGCCCTGCTGTAACAAAAGACACAACATTTATTTAGATTATCTATCAAGTTTAATTCTTGGGTGTTAATGTCGTCAATCCTGGACAGGTTTTTATGAGTTCCATTAACATTGAGTGTTAATTAACTGAAAATAGTGTTTTTTTCATGGTCCTTTTCCAACTTTTATGCAATACTCTAATATATTAAATATTTAAATAATTTTTTCCAATAGTTTTAACTTAATAATAATGACATACACATAAACAAAATACCATAACTTTTAATATTATCAATCAACTTTTAAATACAAAGTTTCACCCTTTTTTTTATAGATTTGAAAAGAACATGCATGCATGCGCGCGCACACACACACACACACACACACACACAAACACACAACACCGTTCTCTTAGGGAGTAGGCAAGGAATAGTACATATATTTCAAAAAACAACATCTCCGTACTTAATCCATCCTCACTAACTTCCTCCACACTTCCCTATCCTTGCATACTCCCTTTGCTTCAACAACATCTATATACCGAGTCATATATTCTCCTTTATACTTAAAACTATTAATATATCTCTTTTTCATACATCAATCTACAACATTTAGCCATGTTTTCCATTGCCTACCCCTTCCTTTGGATCCAAACACTCTACCTTCATATATTTGTTTCATCACTCGATCCACACTCATCCTCTCAACATGTACAAACCAACGTAAGAGACTTCTTTCACATAGACCTATTGGATTCCCTTTCAAAGCGCACTCCTTACGCACCCATTTATCACTGTTTTCCCACATACATTTCTTAGATATCTCATTCCAACCACATTCACCTTGCTCTTGTGTTTCTCCTGACAAACCCACGCTTCACGTCCATACAACAATGTTGGCGTTAACACACCTTTATATACGGCCATCTTTGCCGCTTTTGATAGGGGTGGTTTTTACTCTAAGAGATAATGGATACGTGTATTTATATCTATTTCCCACTGATTTTCTCAAAGGAGTATTTAAAATTAACAATAAATTGAACTATTAAAAATGTTTGAAACTTTGATCTATATATATATATATATATAATAGCTAAAAATATAAATGTAATTGACTGTCACCTTTGATAACGTCCTCCAGGCACTGTGAGCACATGCGTGCCGTGACACTCGTCGATTCACACATGGCAGGACATGAGTTGATTTCAATCAGCCACGGTGTTAAGTGCTCGTCCAACATAAAGTCGGCCCCAAACAGCTCGAAACAGTTTTTCCTTCTATCCATGGTTTCCTGCGCAGCTAGCAAAGCGCCAATGATGCTCTGGCGCATACCGGGATAGATGCGTTTGTCCCACATATCTGCCTTGCCTTGGACTCTGTTGGGACATATTTAACGGGAAGAGTTATTTTCAAAAATGGAATTGTTTGGTGACTTGAAAGGTGCGATATGTTAACCATCCTACGTCATTTACTATACAAACTATGGCTACCAATGGATTTGCCTTTTAGGATGCTTGGGGGGAAAAAAAACAACAACAAAAAACATTAAAATTGAGAACAATAGAGTTTAATTAGCCACCCTGTTATTGAACAATCGTGTTTTTGATTTGACTTAACTCTGACAATTATTTAATTTTATAATATTTATTCTTAATTCAACAACCCGAAGGTTGATTTGATGTGATTTATATTCATCCGGAGCTGGGCATGTGCTCAGCCTTTCTGCTGGTTAGTGCTGCCTGCACCGTCTGGTAGACATCCCATGTATTAGGGAAGTTCAGGAATTTTGCTGGCTCCCTTACACCTTCCACACTGAATTTCTATGAGCGAGCTCAAAAGGGCTTACCAATTTTGCCCAAAAGTTATTTTAAAATACCTTCCAGGGTTCTGATAAACGCCACCATCGAAATGTGACCGACGGCTTTACCTACCCTCCGAAGGAAGTTGTGCAATGGACTTATTATCGTTCAATAAAAATCTGTCGACCTGGATTGGGTTTGAACCCACGAACATCGGGTCCTTAGGCGAGAACTTTACCGAGGTTGACATAAAATCTTTACAATGTTAAATATCTCAAACAAAACATATAAAGGAATCCCAAGAGTACATAGTTTTTTACCTGAGGTATGTCTGAAAGGTATAGCAATCCCACATGTTTTCATCCGGCAAGTTTTTGTCACGCTTCCCATTTTTGTACTTGCATTGAACAGCATGGTTGCATAAGTGAACAGACTCGTGAAAGTTCCGCAGGTCAAAACTTTGAGAACAAAACCGCAAATAGCTTTCCCTACAACATAAAAAAATATTCAGCTGGAACATTGTTTTTAGAACTATTTGTTAGATATTTATTAGTTATTAGGGAGACTACATTGATTTTAATCGTTTTTCTCTGGTGAAATATTTCTAATTTACCTGCCAAAAAGTGTGGTTATTTTTAATTCGCAACATTTAAAGTGCACACACGATCTTCTCCATTCCTCTTATTATTTATTATATGGCATTAGGAACCCTAAATTTCATTGCCCCACTTACAAAAGTACACCACCTATCCCTATCTTCAGCTAGTTCTATCCAGTCCACCTCATTACATCCTATCTCTTTTAGTTCCATTCTAATGTTATCCTCAAATCTGCGTCTAGGTCCTCCCAATGGTTACCTCCCATTGGGTTTGCCAGACATTACTCTGAATACTCTTCTATATTCTCCCATTCGCGCTGCATATCATGCCCACCATACTCTACGAGACTTTATTATCCTAACAATGTCTTGTGATAAGTACAGGGTATGTAACTTACCATTAAGTAACCTTCTCCACCACCCAATAATCTCATCCCATGACCAAATATTTTCCTAAGCACCTGATTTTCGAACACCCTAAATTTGTTTTTGTCATATAAAGTAATAGACCACTTTTCACACCCATAGAAAACAACCGGTAAAATCATTATTTTGTATATTCTAAGTTTACATTCCTTAACACCAGGCGAGATATTAACAACTTATTGACCAAATAATAACAAGCATTTCCCGACTGCATTCTTTTCATAATTTCCAATATAATATCGTTATTTCAAGTTAAAATTGTTAATAAATATTTAAATTCATTAACCCTTTCAAATTATTTGTTCTTTGCAGTAGCTGCAAAAATTCTATAAGTTTTTTAAAAATTAATTGTGATTAACTTTTTATTTTATATTTAATGACGTAAATACTTTGTTACATTGCACACAAACAAAATAAGTATATGCCATCATAATCAATGTACACATTCACAATCTATAAACAACATTTATCTGACTCACTTTATTCTGAAAAATTGAAAAATGACACCTGGACAACAAGACTCGAACCCGGGACCTTTGGCTTAATACACCAATGCTCTAACCACTGAGCCATCCAGGTATCATTTTTCAATTTTCAGAATATGATATCTAGATGGAGATTTCCTCACTAAAAAGTATAAATAATAGCTTCGGCTATTTGATTCTTAAATATGACTCACTTTAGCCATTGGTTCAAAAACTCTTTATTTCCCTTAATCTCCAGATATTTCTTTGTTAATTCCTTAAGTAATAGCTTTATTATCATCATCATCATCATCATCATCATCATTATTACTACTACTACTACTACCCGCCTCGGTTGCTTAGTTAGCTAACGTGCTAGTTTCGTGTTGAGCTAGACTGCCGAGGATGGGGAGATCAATGTTCAAATCACAGTTGGGTGAACTGGAGGTGGTTTTCCACTCTCCCTCCACGCAAATGCGGGCTCACTTCCTCTAAATCCAACCTTCCCAATTCCTAACCTATTAGCGTAATTAGTATTTAAGCGTATAACCCGAACGGATAGTAAGACGCGGTACTAAATAATGAAAAAATAAATATTATCATCAGTAGCAGCACTGTGTTATACTACCTGTTCAGGCTATACACATATGTACTAATTATGCTAATGGTTAGGGATGAGTAAGGTAGAATCTATAGGAAATGTACCCGCATTTGTGTGAAGAAAGAGTGGTAAACCATTTAAGGAAAACCACCCTTAGTACACCCGACCGGTATCAAACCACAAGTTCCCTGTCATCGTCAGTCTAGTCTATTGCGAGAGTCACGTCCTAGACCATGCGGCCACTGAAGCGGGTAATTACTAATCATTACAAAAGCTAATTGTACAGCAAAGTTAAATGAAAGTGCATTTCTTCATCCCTTTTAATTCCACATTAATTTTCTTGTGGTTATAAACTAGGTGTGAACTTGATAATTAAAATGATATACATTCAAATTTCATGGATTTAAGTATTAATATATTTTTTTCTGATATCAATCTAATATTAACATTTATAAAAACTGTGTACATCAATTTATTGCCTAAGAAAGCAATCAATAACTCTGTTCTTGAAAGTATTCATTGAATAAAGAATTGTAATTTTAATTTAATTCTAGAGCTGTTTATTGGTTGGGATTTTTTTTTTAAATAGCTCATAAGTAAAATAACATTACACAAAATCTTAAAATTTTTACTTGTACATCCAAATCGTCAAAGGCTGGACACAGGTCACAAGAAACCACTGACGTATATCAAACTTTGTATTGTGAATCAAAAGAGGACGTTCTGAAAACAAGCGAAAACATATTTTTATTTAATTTTGTTGTTTAAAAATATATTTTGTGCCTTTTTAAAACCACTTAGTACCGAATTATGCCTAGTGTATGGTCTAATTAGTGTGAAGCATAGATTTTATCCCTTAAAGTAGTTCCAGAGTTTTGAATATTTTATTATAACATAACTAATAGGTACATAGTTTTGTGCATAAATACTTTGTTCTTTCCAAAAATAATTATGGACTTTGTACACAGACATACTTGAAAATATTCAATATTATCACAACTACAATGTAAAGGAGTGCCGCTATACGCAGATGATGGCGTGTTAATGGCTGAGAATGAAAGTGACATGCAGAATTCATTAAATCATTTGAATGTGGCGGCAGGCAGCTTGTATCTTTGTATAAATGTTTACACAACTTAGATGATAGTTTTTGATAAGGACGGATCTGGAAATGACTATAAAAATGGTAGGATGGATTGTGAAACCGACAGCTGGGTGAATGCATCTCGGAGAGTACTACTCGACACAATAAACATTGCATGTGGAAATAATGTCAACTACTGAAGGGGGAGACCAGTGAATAACATCATCAATCGTTATCATGCCGGTCTGGCGTGTACACTCCGGTCAGTTCAATAGTTTTGTGTAGAATGTTTTTATTTTATTTTTACCATTTTTGACAAAAATTACAGACACCTAATCAACTTTAAATTCAAGATACGGAAAGTGTTTTTTTTTAAATCGCTCCAAATAAGCTTGCTAAACCAACTATTCACAATGAAGGACTTATGTCTCATTTGCCATTTGATACTGACTGTACTAGAACACTCCTCTCACCCCTCCGCCTTTCATACTCTAGGTCAGTGGTTCGCAACCTTTTGTGGCCCATCTCCCCTTTTTGGAGGTTGACTAACA
>CABFWB010002899.1:51494-79555 GCA_902151455.1 Timema bartmani | reverse complement strand
TTTACCTAACTATTATAAATGGAAATTTTCATCCATTAATATATGTGCATCCTACAAATTAAAATCAACAAAGCATCACCTACAAGAGAACTAGGATTACAATTTTTTTTGTAAGATATTTATGTTACACTTTGGTAAATATTTACACTTTGTCGTTGAAATCCTTCAGTAAGAAATGAAACCTAGTTGTTTGAAGAATAGCAAAGAATCATGGTTTACTTTTAAACGGTAGACAAAATATATAATAAAAACCTTGACTTTCAAAATTAATCATTTCATTTACACTTTTGAAAAGGTAACGTACCTCTTTGAAACATGGCTGACAAAAAATTGTTTTGCCATCCGTTGTGACTTTCCTATCACGCCCAATCCACTGTTTGAATAATACACTTTTACACGATTTCTCTTTAGGTATTTTCTACTTGTTCAATATTTACACTGAGTCCAATACAAAGAACAGATATGTACATCTAACAACAGCGTAATATACACAACCACTGAATGAACTGACACTGCTGTGCGCTAGAAGGAAATCTTCTGACCAGTCTGAACCTATCAGACCGCTGGACACATGGGGTTTTCCTACCTATCACGAGTAACCACGTGGAGTAACCTAAGGAGTGATGGGGGAGAGGGGGGGCAACCGCAAGTATTTTGAAAGAAAAAAGGGGTGGGAGGAAGAGAGAGAAAAAAGACACTTGATTACTAATATTCATATTCTTAAAACAGTGGCATCACCTCTAATAAAAACCAAAGCAGCAGACTTTTCTTCGGATTTCTCAATGCTATAAACACACTACCTTGGATCAAGAAACATAGTACCTACCACAACTTATCTTGCTGCGACTTATTCAACTAACTATATACAGTCGAATTTGGTTATAACGGCCTCGGCTATTCCGTAAACTCGGGTTTACCATCATTTTTTCAGCAGTCCGGTCAGACTGCCATCTATTAACTTTATAAAAACCTCTGTTTTAGCATCACTTACACTCGATTGTAGTGTCAAAAACTTCCTAGCCATTTTACTTTAAATTGTATTTAAATGTACGTATATGTAAAAAAAACTGAAAAAAAGGTCAATTCCTACAGAGGTCTATTTTATAGCAAGCTGGGAGTGTACTGGTCATACAGTGTGCTGGTCTAATAATAGACTGAATTGCAAAACAAATTCAGGGAGAGGGTTGCTGGAATCATGGGCATGTCAAGGTCAAAATGAAAAGAGGACTAACCCTCCTTCATTGTCACTGAGCTGGCTGGAACTGTCTCGTGTACACGTCCAAGCTCAAAGCCAAGGTGTTTTTTAGTGTTTTATAAGTTCTTCGTTAGTTTTGGTAGTCATTGTGTAGTCATTATACGTAGGCCTACATTTGTTATAATCATGGAAAGTTGTAGTACAAAAAGAAAAGTTCTGTCTATTCAAGAGAAAGAATGTGGAAGTGGACGGGAAAAGGCTGATGTATGCCGTGAGTTTGTATTAGTAAATCCTACTGTAAATGTCTTTCCTTACAAGCTATTAAAAGTGTTCTGCTGGTACCTCTTTTATAATGTCACTCTGACGTAACGTCAACATTTGTTAGGCCCCTTCGATGACTCTATAACCAAGTTTGACTGTATCTATAAATTGTTTTTATTAACCTTTCATCACTGTCTTCACTTTAAACTAAATCCGCTGAGTGATTTCAAACTTCAAGCATAAATACTTTACATTAAACATATATGAAAACATTATTCTTATAACTGTAATATTAATAGCATCTTGGTTGGTATTACTTTATTAACCTGACTGAAGCGTAAGGTTGATAAAAAAATGAGTGTGTGTGTTATCTTGTTTCAGGTAACTACCTGGGCTCATCATGGCTGGATATTGTGAAATGTATCTCTCAACTGGAGCTAGCACAGTTGATAGGTACAGGTGTTCGGCCACAGTTCATCTCAGGACCTAGATCTCACCACCATGAACATGACCCTCTTAAGTTGAACCTTAGTCTATTGGACCGTAAGTCACATGTATTTAGAGATGTTTGGTACTTTTAGTTTGTGTTTTTGTAAATTAAACCTCACTTGAATGTAATCAAATAAAATTATGTTTATATATGGAATGTTTAAGATAGCAAGTTAGCCCATTGCTTGGATAATATCTTCAAAGAAGGAAACTAATAAAAATAATGAGTGATGGACACATTGGTATAGAAAAGCTAAGGAATCCCCTTGGCAAGACGTGTGCAGAATTAATTGTACAAATTGACATTATTTATGGAAAAGTACAGGAATTGGAAGAGAGATTACCCTAAAAAAAGGAAATACTTTATTCTAAAATCAAATTACTGCAATTGTTTTTATTCCAAGCATTGAAATAAATCAACCTTTTTGTATTTCCACATTAATGTACTTTATTATTTATACTATAAAGCTACTTCATATTTATATTTTATTGAAAAATGAATGTTGGTGTGTTTTTGTCAGCAAGCGTGAAGGAGTCCATCGGAGAAACTAGCTCTCAGAGTGTAGTGGTTGCAGTTGATCGAATATTCACTGGCTCAACCAGACTAGATGGAGATGCTATTGTAGACTTTGTAAAAGCTCTTTGTCAGGTGGGTAATATTTAGCTTTTATATTCTCTAGAATTTCTAAATCGATTGGAAGAAATTTAATTTGAAATTAAATTTGACTCTTGGCTTTCTAACTTGAACGTTTTCAAATCAAATCTAAATCAGACAATATTCAAATAGGTTTTTATCGAAGTCCAACAGAAAAAGAAAAAAGACCACACAAAACCTTGTTTAAATAAATATAAGCTTATTAATATTATGAAAATCGCATATTTCCTTGGTCAAATCAAATTGTGTTCATATATACATGTGTTAAAATAAATGTAAACACAGCTGCATGATTCATATGACAGGTTATGCTTAAATTGTTGATTACATCTTAAGAACTGATCAATATTCGTTTTTAAAGAGTTAAAACTATACACAAGTTTGACTTTGTAATTTGAACTTTGAATTGAATACAAATCTAAGTTACAGTTGAATTCAACGTTTCAAAGCTTTGTACAGGCTTGATCATTTATAAACCACACTACTTCAAAATATTATTTTTTTCACTTACAAAATGAACAAATTATCTAACAAAATCATCATTGAACAAGAGTGTTAGTTATTTTGTCTGAATAGCGTGTGTTCATTTCAGGTTTCTTTAGATGAACTTGCATATGCATCTCATCCTCGGATGTTCAGCTTGCAAAAAATAGTTGAAATCTCGTATTATAACATGGGGCGCATTCGACTGCAGTGGTCACGCATATGGCAAGTTTTAGGAGAACATTTTAACAAAGTTGGTTGCAACCCCAGTGAAGATATCGCCTTCTTTGCAGTTGACTCACTCCGACAACTCTCGATGAAGTTTATTGAGAAGGGGGAATTCGCAAACTTTCGTTTTCAAAAAGATTTTTTGCGTCCGTTTGAACACATCATGAAAAAGAATAGGTGAGTACATCCTAATTAGCTTTGTTTCTCTCTGGTGTAATATAAAGTTATAAGCATATAAATGTAGCTGGAATTGGCAATATAAACTAGTAATAATGTTAAATTAAACATCGAAAAGAGAATAAAAATATTGACTGACCAAACGATTTGCTTCGACTTCGGCCATAGATAGCACCGTTTCCGGTCATCTACTGTTAGATATATGGTTGTGTTCACTCTACTACTTGTGTTTCAGGTCATCTACTGTTAGAGATATGGTTGTGTTCACTCTACTACTTGTGTTTCAGGTCATCTACTGTTAGATATATGGTTGTGTTCACTCTACTACTTGTGTTTCAGGTCATCTACTGTTAGAGATATGGTTGTGTTCACTCTACTACTTGTGTTTCAGGTCATCTACTATAAGAGATATGGTTGTGAGATGTGTAGCACAGATGGTGAACTCACAAGCTCACAACATCCGCTCTGGCTGGAAGAACATCTTCAGTGTGTTCCATTTGGCAGCTTCCGACCAGGAGGAAGCAATTGTTGAGCTGGCCTTCCAGACAACGGGCAAGATTATCAGTACGGCGCACTTTCATTTTTACAATACAAATGGAATTTTAACAACTTTAGTTTATGAATTGTGTTTTTAAAAAATATTTAACGTCAATAAAAGGAAAGGCCTACATGCTAATAAGTAAATAGTATTTCCAGGACACAACATATCCCAGTAATTCTCTGAGCACATCAGACTTTGAAAATTACCTCAGTCCACACTTCTTATTGTGATCACATCAGGGTAAAAATAATTACTGATGAAACCGGTTTCGGTGGCCGCATTGGCTAAGGTGCTACTCTCGCAATAAATTGACATTGACATTCTCCCTCCATTCAAATGCAGGTGTACTTCCTCTAAATTTAACTTATCTCATCCCTGAAACCAATAGCATAACCTGATCCTTCTACTTTACTTTCATTGTTTATTAGATACAAAGGTTTAATACGCCATTTTTTTTTTATATATTGTGTATAAAGTTAGTAGAAAGTATGATTTACAAATATATATCAGAAAACATTTTAATTTCTATTTTTTTAGAGAGCTTACACTTGTACAATTGATTGTACATGAATAGTAAAACTTATAATAATCAAAAATATCTTTAGAATGAATACACCTGCACCCGATATCATACTTGTTAAATTGTTTTTCAACCAATAAATATTATACTTGATACAGCCATATCATTCACACAAAGATCATTCTCCCAAGCTTTTATAGTCATGTACAATTAATTGTATGCTTTCTATTATGGTATTCAATTTATTGTACAACATCATTGTCCTAATGGCAACATAAAGTCAACCCTGAATCGCAGGTGGCGCTGTAGTATCTATGATAGCTCAATGGGTAGCCTTATGATTTCCACACATCCATCACAGACTCTGTCTTAAACTACGAGTGAAGATTGACCAGCTTCCCGGGTTCAATTCTAATGTTCAGGTGTCATTTTTCAATAATTTACAAACTATCTCTTTTTGTTGAAAAGGTGGGGGGAGGGAGTTGGGCCACATGTGAAGCAATGGTTCACTTTCATTATTTTTAACTCTAATATGAATCTTCATTTTAGAAAATATGATAGTTATGGAGAGGTTAATTTTCCCATTGATAGGATTTATTTAGTAATTATAATGATAGAAAAGTTAAAACTAAAATATTTATTATATGATTGTTGAGTCTGTCCAATCATCATGTTGGACTAAATCACCAGAATAATATCTTTAAAATAAATTATGCTTCCAAAATATTTTGTCTAGATCTTGAATCTGATATTTATTTTAATCCTCAAATATCTTTCAAGACACAAAAGAGTCATCCCTAAGATAAATATCAAGTAGGTCTACCTACTCTGTACAGGATTGATAGTTAAAAAGATAGTAGGACACAGATTATGTAAACAAACTCATTGCTACACGTTAGAAGATTGACTCTCTATTGTTCTGTTGCTTCACTTCTCTTGTGTAAGTTGGTCACAGGTGATGGATAAAAAGCTGGGCAGGAACAATCTTAGATTAAGGTTCGGGGCTTGTCTCTATTTAATGAGCAGTTCATTAACTCAGGGGTGCAATGTTCCTCACTGACACATACAGGGTGTATAGTTTATGTGGTTGTGGACAGGAGACCTCAATACAACATAAATAGTTCATATGAACACGTGTCTTTATGTTTGATGGTTCCATGATTCTGCTGGAACTGTTAATAGGTCTACTTGATATACCACTGCAGCTACACGAACAGCGGTGTATCAAGTAGGCCTATTAACAGTTCCAGCAGAATCTTGGAAGGCCTTCTCTCGGGCAGCATTGAACATAGGACACATGTTCATATGGACTTTTTGTGTTGTTTTGAGGTGTCTTATCCACACTCCAGGTACTTCCCACATAAAAACATACACCCTTCATATATATATACTTTACTCGTGTAACACCGATGTAATTCATAATCTCTAAGTATTCGGGTGACCTGGTGGTCTAAGGGTAAGGTGTCGGACCTTTGTGCTGGGGGTCCGGGGTTCAATCCTCGGTCCCGGCACAGATTTATCTGATTGTCAAACCCTTCCTTCACCTCTGACAAGACGTGTATTACTCACAACTTGTGAATGTGTGGAATGCCAGGCCTCCACCGTGGTTCGGATTCCATGTTAAACTGTAGGTCCTCCATTTCATCTCACAATCACCCTACCATTACACGGCATAAGTGCGTACAACCCGAATGGGTAGTTAGACGTGGTGTTAATAATCATGATAAAAGTATTCATACTGCAATAATCTTTTTGCGTAATTAAAATCCCAATTATGACTAGGCTTATATCACAATTGAATATTAAAACTATTAAAAAAGTTTGTAATTTATGTGTCAATACCGCTCCTCCCTAAGGCTAATATTATATTTTATTTTTACTCATAATGCCATGTTGATTATGTTAGTTGTAGAGATCATTCCACACCACAAAAAGGTCTTATATTTCCAATAGAGTTATAATATTTGTATTTGGAAGGATGTACAGGGAAGGTAGACAGAAACATATAAAAGGGAACTAACACAATATTGCTTTTACAATGAAAATAAGAACACGGTTCACACTTTACAATGCTCCCACTGGATGAAGAGTTAATGTTTGCCTCCTGAAGAAAATTGATTGCTATCCAATCCCCCCCACCTAGGTGTCATTCTCTCGGAACTTATCAGGAGGAAGTGTAAAATGTGCATCATCATCATCATTAACTGTGGCCGTGTCCGTTTAGTAAAATGCTTCCATCTTTCTCTGTCCTTCCACCATTCTTCCTCCTGCACTCTCTTCCACTCTCCTTTGTCTCCCTTGCGTCTCTTCCCTACATACTACATATCCATTAATCTTCTTGGAATCCTCTCCCCTTCCATCCTCATTACGTGTCCATACCATCTCCTCCAACTTCCTCTACTATCTCATGTACCCCAACTCTTCCCCAGATAACTTCATTCCTAATCTTGTTTCTCCTCGTGACAGCTAACATGCTCCTAAAAAACTTAACTCCCATGGCCTCCATTTTCCTTGTTTCTCTTTTATCCCATGTCCCAGCTCCCATTGCATATGTTACCATTGGTATGAAGTAACCTGCTGCCCTTGTCTCATTATATCTTCTCTGCTGCCTCCTTTTGCCTCAATCACACTACCAAGATACTTACACTCTCTTTGATTCTTTCATCACCTTTCTTGGCCTTGTTCTCTGCCTGGTCATTCTCATCATTTCATTTTTCATATGCACAACTTAACTTCCTAAAATAGGAAACCAAAAAAACACTAAAGGGAGAAAAGTGAAATTTGTAAAGAATGATAGGACAGTTAGATAGGAGCATGTAAAAGGAACAAATAACATAAAGGACAGGAGCATGTAAAAGGAACAAATAACATAAAGGACAGGAGCATGTAAAAGGAACAAATAACATAAAGGACTAACACAGGAAATAGACACTGTCTAATTTTCTATTGTCTCCTGTCCATTGTCCTTTATGTGTTGTTTTTTTTCTATTTACATTGCGTTGCGCGTTTCAGACTCCCTCCTGATGAGTTCCAATAGAATTAAATCTATGTTGTGGACTGGGTAGCAATCCATTTTCTTCAGAAGGCAGCCATTACCTCTTTGTCCAATGGCACCACTGTGAGGTTTGAACTGTGTTCTTCTTTTTATTGTAAAATCCATATTTTGTTTGTTACTTTTATATGTTTTTATCCACCTTTTCTCTACCTTCTTCCAAATAAAATACAATAGAATTATATGCAACTGTGTAATAGTGTAATGTACAATAATATGTGATGAATATTTACTGCGACAACATGAGATACTCACCAACAACTACTAATTTGATTATTTTTTCCTCAGATGATCTCTATGACAAACATTTCCCGATCATGATTGACTCATTCCAAGATTCTGTAAAGTGTTTGTCAGAGTTTGCTTGCAATGCAAGTTTTCCTGACACCAGTATGGAGGCTATCCGTCTGATCCGTACCTGTGCCAAGTTTGTGGATGAAAAACCAACAGTAAGAACAATGCTAGATCATTATTAATATCGTTGGTAGAATTCTCTCATTATTGTGTTTGAGAGTCACTTAGGACCTCATCTTACATACACATTGTCATGCACACTTGTACAACACTTCATTTTATATTGCTTTGACTATTAGCTTTGAAATTTACAACTTGTTATTTACGTGTTTTAAAATGTCCTGCACTAGCATTATTCGTTTCTTGAGACAATCTGTGAGTATTTGAATGTTCAAGCCAATCATTATACTCAGGATTGAGACTTAGAATTAAATCCATGATGTCTGATGATGACTTGGTATGGGGGGAGAAGGAATAGGAAGTACAGGAACAACTACAGAAATGGAATGAGGAAGTGAGAGAGTGTGGAATGAAATTTAGCGTAACAAAGTGTGAAGTGATCGTAATGACAAGGAAGAGGATAAGGCTTAAAGCTATAAAGTTGGATGAAGTAGAGCTGAGGAAAGTACAGAATGTAAAATATCTTGGAAGCGTGATTGAGGAGAAAGTTGGAAGTAGCGAGGATCTAATGAGAAGAGGGCAACAGGGAGAGTTGTTCTATAGGTGTGTAAGAGACTTTATATGGAGAAGAGAACTAACCACCCTTGTATTGTAAGGAAGTATTGTACAGGGCGTACTTTGTACCCATTCTCACATATGCAGCAGAAATATGCACAGTGAATGTAAAGTCACGTATTCACTAGGGGACAAATAGTGCAACAAGTTAAGGGACATGACCCTCAACATGTTGCAAGCAAAGTTGAGGGACAGAGACGCGCAGAATTTTCTGGTCCACGCCCGAGGAGTTTGTGTCGATTTGTGCGACTTACATATTCATTCATACAAGTATTTCATGTCGTAAAAGCAAGGTGGTAGGTTCAAAACTATATGCTACAAAGAGAAATAAATTCAAATTTGTTCAGCAACCTTCATATGTCTGACGAATCATTTGTAAATTTTACTCGAATGACAACAGATTTTGAAAAAATCTTAAAAAAAGATTGTGGCATCCATTTTGAAATTCTGTTAGTATCCACATCAGACTTGCCATAACTTTGAGATACTTATCAACTGGAGATTCATACGTTTCACTCTCATACGAAGAATCTGCATCAACTGTAAATCTATTTCATCAGACCACACTATAGCCATTGTTGCGGAACACAAATACACCGTCTACACTATGCGACAAATGATACGGGACTGTTGTGCCCCACTTGCGCTTGCTCATGATTCGAGAGCAAGGAACATGAGGTGGGTCATGTAAAAAGGTCGCGGAATGTCCCGCGTCATAGATTCACTATTGTTGGTCACTGCTACAGAACATCTGTCCCCCCGGCTTTATCTGTGTGGTATACGTATTCGTTCATATGAGTATCTCGAGTTGTAAAGCAAGAAAAGGTATGGGTTTGAAACTACTTACTATAAAGAGAAAATAATACAAATTTATAAAGTTATCTTCGTATGTCTGACAGATCATTTGTAAATTTTACTTGTATGAAAATTGATAACTGATTTAAAAATAATCTTAGATATGATTGGGACACGCATAGCCAAAAAAGACACCAAATTTTGAAATTCTACTAGCCCTCACATCAGACTTCATAACATTGAGATACCTGTCAACTGAAGATTCACATGCTTCATTGTATTTTAAATTTATAGTTTCAAAATAATCAGTCGAATTATACCAGGAATTGATAAATGCTTTGAAGGATGTCAATGGCTCCCTTTGTTAAACATGTCAATGGCTCATTTGCAAACCAAGAACTACTGCAAACATCATTTATTCCATTGCCTGTTGTTTTTGAGAGTACAACTTTTTTCTCTCTCAAATAAATTATGAGAGAAGTGTAGGCATTTTACTCTCAACTTCCTTTTTTGGTAACTTTAAGATTTTTGCATTATCTTTTCATGCATCTTTTTTTTAAATATTTTTCTATAATCTTCGTTAAAGTATCCCATAGTAACTGATAGCTTTGATATAAATCAATTAGTTGTAAGTCATTGGACCACACTGCTGACATTGTTGCGGAACACGAAATACACAATCTACGCTCTGTGTCAAATTACGAGGGACTGTTGCAGCCCCCTTGCGCTCACTTATAGTTCAAGAGCAAGCAAAATGGTGCGGGTCACTTAAAAATGCCACAAACTGTCTTGAGCAAAGCCCGGCAACGTAGCACACGTCAAGTAGATTCCATGTTGCAGGTCATTGTAGCAGAACAATTGTTCCTTAGTGAATACGTGGCTTAGGAGAGACTAGGAAAGTGGAGGCCATGGGGATGAAGTTTGTGAAGCTCATATTAGCCGTACTGAGGAGAAACCAGACTAGGAATGAAAAAGTTGGGGTACAGGAAGTACATGATATAGTAGAAGAATCAAGATTCAGATGGGTTGGGCATGTAATGAGGATGGAAATAAAACTCTGTTGTATTGTGTCTGGTGATGAATGACTCATTGTTTACTCTTCTCTTTACTTGTCTGGATGTTGGTTGTATAAGACTGTATTGTGTCTGGTGATGAATGACTCATTGTTTTACTCTTCTCTCTACTTGTCTGGATGTTGGTTGTATAAGACTGTGTTGTATTGTGTGTCTGGTGATGAATGACTCTTTGTTTACTCTTCTCTCTACTTGTCTGGGTAAGAAGTAAACAAAGGGGATGTTATGGAGTTTTCTGACATTTGACTGTTTTAAAGCCAGCAAATAATCAAACTTGTTGTTGAATGAATCTGGGTTATAGACATAATTAGAGAAACTAAAAAGAGAGATACCGTGATTTTGGTTGAAAGAACAGTAGAGAAAATCCAAACATATTTATTAGTGGCCAGCATTGATAACACTTTGATAAATTATTGGTCTTATTCTATAGTTATTGATATTATTTATCAAAAGAGACAGAAGCAAATAACATGATTTGATATATGTAAGGCACACAAATGGCTAGAATTAGACTTTATCAGGTACAACTTAATGTTTTGATTTATTTAACATTAATTCATACTGTACACACACACACACAAGCAGATTTATTTAGAAGAAGTGCACCTACATGGAAAGAAGATGATAAAACCATAGGTA
The DNA here is from genome assembly GCA_902151455.1 of Timema bartmani. Classification (NCBI taxonomy): domain Eukaryota; kingdom Metazoa; phylum Arthropoda; class Insecta; order Phasmatodea; family Timematidae; genus Timema; species Timema bartmani. The sequence continues at coordinate 68,418 of CABFWB010002899.1, read as the reverse complement.
GGAAACAAACCCCCCTCCCCAGTGCCCATGGATGTAATTGAACCTCACCTTTGTATCGTAATTTAATTCTATTCACTCTTAGATTGCATTGAGTAGTTGAAAAATCCAACAAGAAATAAGCTCTTGTATTTAAAGGAAACTAACAACTTAAATAAATCTTAGTCTAAATATGTGTTTCAATTAATAAAACTAAAAGTTTGGTAGCAAGTTCTGTGACACATATACAGTGGCAGTCAAGTTCTGTGACACATATACAGTGGCAGTCAAGTTCTGTGACACATATACAGTGGCAGTCAAGTTCTGTGACACACATACAGTGGCAGTCAAGTTCTGTGACACATATACAGTGGCAGTCAAGTTCTGTGACACATATACAGTGGCAGTCAAGTTCTGTGACACATATACAGTGGCAGTCAAGTTCTGTGACACATATACAGTGGCAGTCAAGTTCTGTGACACATATACAGTGGCAGTCAAGTTCTGTGACACACATACAGTGGCAGTCACACTTAATCATTACATAGTAGGGGTGTACCGATGCAGATATTGATGAATCGTTACCGGGCAATTAATTGTGATCGGAGATTATTATGTCGATTAATCGTTTTTTTTAAGTATAATTTAAATCAATATTTTCTAGGTAGGAGTTTAGTGATCAAAATCGCAAAAAACACTTATATACACACTGCATCTGGGTTGCGGGCTATGCAAAGATGATATAACCAGATAAAGAAATCTAAGCTCATACCATTGATAAAACTGACAATCTAGTTCCAACTCTCGCCGGCTACGCATAAAATATATTTTTGTATTAATTAACTACATTAGCTGTTATCATTTTAAACACTCAGTAATCAGTTTTACTGAATCGGTACACCTCTACTACATAGCGACATGAGTTAGTGTTTTGATTGTAAAATGGTAGTTGTTGTGTTTTGTAGTTGTTCGGCGAACACAACATGGAAGATATGAATGTTCCTGAAGAAGATAGAGTATGGGTTCGAGGTTGGTTCCCTCTTCTCTTTGAGCTCTCGTGTATCGTCAGTCGCTGTAAGCTGGATGTCCGCACTCGAGCTCTCACTGTGCTCTTTGAAATCATCAAGACATATGGAGATACTTTCAAGCAGCATTGGTGGAAAGATTTGTTTCAGATTCTCTTCAGGATCTTTGACAACATGAAGCTCCCGGAACATCATACTGAGGTGCGTTGTTAGTTGTGTGAAGGAATCTATTTAAAATGTATATCACAGGAGGAACGATAGATTATAAAAAAGGGAGGACGGACACTTAAATACACTAGTAATAGTAATATTGACTTGTCCAAGGAAAATTCCATGGTATCTCGAAGTTTTGTTGGCAGCAATTACTACCCCTTTTGGTTTTAATTATGTAGGTCAAAATTAGTTTGTTTCATTTTGCTATTGCTGGCATAGGACTTGTTTGCAATTTATTTCTTTTATTTAGCTAGTGTCATGTAAGTAAGTAAAACATTCGTGTTTTAACATTCAACATTTTATTCTGAAAATTAAAAAATGACACCTGGACACGAGAATCGAACCCGGTACCTTTGGCTTAGTACGCCAATGTTTTAACCACTGAGCTATCCAGGATTCGTCCCGTGCCCAGGGTCATTCTTCACTCATATTTTAAGGCAAAGTCTATGATGGACGTGCGGAAATCGTCGACTACAAGTGTGTGATTTTATTAAGATCACGAGCTATCAGATAACGCAGCCATCTTCGACACACTTGTAGCCGACGATTTCTGCACGTCCATCATAGACTTTGCCTTAAAATATGAGTGAAGAATGACCCTGGGCACAAGACGAATCCTGAATAGCTCAGTGGTTAGAGCATTGGCGTACTAAGCCAGAGGTCCCGGGTTCGATTCCCGTGTCCAGGTGTCATTTTTCAATTTTCAGAATATGATATCTAGATGGAGTAATCCTCACTAAAAGCATAAATAATAGCTTTGGCTATTGATTCAACATTTTGTCAAGTCTAAATTATTTTACATCCAAAATTTTAAAAATTGACTTTCTTTCAAGTCATAATTTCTGACAACTTACCATTCTTTTCTCTCTGCAAATCATTGTGTTAACCTTTTAAATATTAGTTTGTATTCAAGAGTTTTGAGAAGAGATGTGTGTATTGGTTTGAATTAGCTTCTTTGTATATTTATTTTTCTCATACAATTGTTTATATTGAGAGAAAATAAGCTTTCCTTTTCAGGCAGGATTTATAAAAAATAAATATAAATACATCTATTTTTTTCAAGATTCTCAAATGACTTGTAGGACTAGAACTAGTGCTGGGTCTAACAAACCCCGATTATAATCTCCCTCCCTTTTTAAAAAAAACCACTAAAGGAGTGATATAACTTGTCAGCCTCCCCTTTTATTTATGTTTAATTGTTGGAGTTCCAACTTTGTCCACGTGAGGTCACAATCATCCAGTCCTCACACCTAGGTTATTATAGGAGTAGGTTCCAAACACTTGTAAATAACACTCCTCCTCAAAGATGACCTCCACGTACTGCAGAGGGAGGGAAGCAAAAAGTTATCTTGGTGAAAGTAAAAATAAACATTGCGTGACTGTCACTTGAAATTACACTGTTCTTCAGCACAAATAAAACTTTAACTAAAGCATATTGTTGTGAAGAATATGAGGTTCAAGACTCAAGAGTGAAAAATACTATGTCCACATTAGTCCTCATCTGTAATTCTTGATGTTCTCATCTGCAATTCTTTATAAGAGGACACTTTATCATACAAAAGTACTTATTTTCAGCCTAATAAAGTTGAATCCTACCTTCTCGGAAATTGTCGGAAAAGTTTGTTAAGAAACTTCAATCATTAGGTGAAATAAATTGGTTGTTTCCAGGTTGTGAAGCAGTGAGATCTGTCCAAATGTATGTATTATAAATTCATTACTGACACAGGCCTGTGCTGAGACCCCATTCTTCCTCACCCCCCCACCCTCATTGTACCGATGTAGTTTGAAAACTTGGTAGCAGTGGTAAGCATCAATGAGTGGTACGCCAGCAGCGAAAGCTAGAATATCTTGAAATATCAGTGACATACAAAACATAACATTTGTCGAGGTTGATTAATTTTGTTCAACTGGCATGTTGATGTGCAAACAAATTATAAATAGCAATAATTTAAAATGTTAACATTTGCTAGTTCATTGAACCTCTTATCTTATAAAACTTTAATTTCAAATGGGTGATCTTGAATTTGTCTAGTAATTTATTGTCCTCCGGTAATTCAAAAACACATTACTCATTTTATCATAGCGCCTAGGTATGGGACCCTAGAATCTGTTATGTTGGCTTACCTGTTAAGTGACTTTTTAAGAAAACTGTTAATAGTTAGCCAGACTGTAATGCTACCTTGTCTCAAGAGATGTCTTGTGAATAGAGTAGGATAAAGTTTGCCACAGATGTATCTTATTTAATGTATCCCCTGTGTGGACCTGTACACACTTAACATTTAACGACAATGAACCTACATTATGGCTAGTTCTCGTTGTATGTGTATTGAGTTTAGTTTGCTCTCACACCCACCAAGACTTAAAATGGCTTTTTTACTAGAATAAATTTGTTCGATGTTGTCCCTCATTACAAACCAAAAGTGGAGCCTTTTCAAAACTACAAGAAACGGTTAACAGATTTTTTCAATGTGAATAAAACTGAGACGAATGAGAAAGTATCAACATTTATAGTTTTAATTGGGGCAGAGCTGCATACTGTACTTAAAAAAAAAGTTTGCTGCCTGTTGATCCTCTACAAAAGTCAAATGGAGCGTTGGTTAATGTGTTGGTCAAACATTTTCCACCTACAAAATTAATTCCATTAAAATGATTAAAGTGTTATCACAAGAATCGACATGTTGGTGAGTCCGTTTCAGATTTTGCTATCTCAATCAAACATACGGCATCAAGTTGTAACTTCGGAACGTCTTAGACCAAGCGCTTAGGCGTAAGCTTAATAATATTTTACCCGATGTTTTTCCTGATAATGAGGGGTTGCGCATAAAACATTTTTCTGTAGATATTTCCTTCAAAGACATTGCCATCCCTGTCCTTCATAGAGCCTACGCTGCGCTCTACGCATTACATAAGCCTGTGGAAGAGGAATTATGTAGTCTTGAGAATCAAGGTATTATAAAACAAGTTTGGTCCTCAAATTGAACTACTCCCATAGTAGTAGTTTCAAAAAATGGGTCTCTGTGTTTATGTGTGGACTTTTAAAAACTACTGTAAATCCAGCCATTAATTAATGACTTATTCATTTCTTTAACAAATTGTAAAGCTATTAGTATAATTGATTTAAGTAACATTTATTTGTGACCGTTAATAGTATATACGCATATACGTTAATAGTTTATACGCATATACAAATCTGCAGGTAACATTTTTCATTCTATAACCAACAAGGTGCTGCAGGGAATTGAGAAAGTTGCAACCTACCTATATGACATTATTATGGGTGGTAAGAATGAATTAGAATGTAGGGAGGTCCTTTTTACAGTTTTAGTTCTTGTGTAGAGTATCTGAGTTATTGGTTAGATGTTTTTCCTAAATGGTTTTCCACTCTCCCTCCACGCAAATGCGGGTTCACTTCCTCTAAATTCAACCTTCCCAATTCCTAATCCATTAGTGTAATTAGTACTTAAGCGTATAACCCGAACGGGTAGTAAGACGCGGTGCTAAGTATTATTATTATTATTATTATTGGTTAGATGATCCAGGGCTGTTTAGTAAAGTCGAGGCAATATTATCGGCCGATGTAACTCAACTAAAGGCCTATTTGGGGTTAACCAACAACTACCACAATCTTACAAGGAGGTCAGCAAACTTGTCAGAGCCCTTGTCAAATGCTCCAAGGGAATGGACTTATAGTTGAAGGGAAACCTTTTCAATGGAGTTCAAGTGCATGCGGCTGTAATTAGCTACTGAGTGAATGGTGAAGAGAAGTTTATAGCCTTCGCACAAACTTTGTCTTTGGCAGCAAAAAGATATAGCCAGCTAGACCCGTGTTGGGTTGAATAAGTTCCACAAAATGCTGATCACTGAAGTTCTCAAGTATATCTTTATCTCGACCAAGAATGTCCCTGTTCAATCTGCTGTACGTTTACATACCAATATGACCTTGAATATTGGTCAGTAACGCTGATGGAATGTAACAGCTGTCCATGCCGGATTGTATAGAAGATGATAATTATGTTGATATGGTTGATTGTGAAGTACAATTAATTATAGAGAAGTAGGATTTCACACAACAGAGGACCCCGTTTTATCATTTATCTAGCAGTACTTGAAAGGGAAGTACCATTAATTATAGAGAAGTAGGATTTCACACAACAGAGGACCCTGTTTTATCATTTATCTAGCAGTACTTGAGAGGGAAGTACCATTAATTATAGAGAAGTAGGATCACACACAACAGAGGACCTCACACAACAGAGGACCCTGAATTATCATTTATCTAGCAGTACTTGAGAGGGAAGTACCATTAATTATAGAGAAGTAGGATTGCACACAACAGAGGACCCAGTTTTATAATTTATCCAGCAGTACTTGAGAGGGAAGTACCATTAATTATAGAGAAGTAGGATCACACACAACAGAGGACCCTGAATTATCATTGATCTAGCAGTACTTGAGAGGGAAGTGGCCAAATAAAACCACTAATCCGTTAGTTAAAGAGTATTATCACTTACAGGATGGACTTAGTACTTCTTACGTCTGATGATTGCATATTGGATGGGTGTAGGGTTGTTATCCGTACAAGCTTGGTAGATGAGTTGCTGGATCTACTCCATCAGGATCCTCTAGGGGTGGTAAGGAGTAAACTTTTAGCCCGTTCATACATTTATTGGTTAGGGATGGACAATAGTCTAGAGGCGAAAATATCTTCTTGCCTAAATTGCCAATCTACTTTAAATAATGAAAAGAATATCCTTAAGGATTTTAATGATTCCGAGGTCCCATCCCTGATATTAAACCTATGTATTGTCACTTTCTGTTGACAAATCACTGCCGATAATTAGCAGGTTGAATAAGTCACTTTTAGCAATTCATTCTGTACCAAGCACTGTTGCCAAACTGTTCCCTGTATACCCAGTTAAGAACAAATTATACCTCCTTAATCCAAACTTAAATGCTAAGATTAGTAGGTAAATAATATCTGTTCCGGATGATAAAACATTTTCAGTTAATGATCATGTCTAAGCTTACAATTTTAATAATAATATTATTTAATGGGTCCTAGCTCAAATAATCTTTAAATTGAGTCATGTTGTTTACATTGTTAGATGGCACTATTAGGAGAATTGGCATGAACAACATTATAATCAGTAGACTAGATATCTCGGAACATCCTCCCAAGATGACTGGGTTGCATAGTATTAATTTAGTTATTGATGTTAGGGTAACAGGTTCTATTAGGCCTGTCAAAAACCCTGATAGTGTCCGTTACGGTCCCCCAATCGTGTTGGGAAAACCAACCAGAACTATAGTACCTTCTAGAAGATAACTAGATTGAAAGGTACCAAGCAGATTGTAATTTAAGGTTGAAGAGATAATATTTTGTACAAGTGGTAGTTTTAATGTTATTATTGTTTTATCATGGTATTACCACTTATTCTGATTGAAACACATTTGGAAAGTTTATTCTAAAAAGGTAGAAATGTTATGTTGGCTTACCTTAAGTGATTTTATAAGAGAATTTGTTATTTGCAAAGTTAGCCAGACTGCAATACAACCTTGTCCCGAGAGGTGTCTTGTGAATAGAGCAGAATAAAGTTGGCCACGCATGAAATTACTCATGTGTTTTATTTAATCTTTTCCCCTCTGTGGACCTGTGCATATTTAACAGAGTTCTCAAATCCTTTAATTTTTATTTTATTTTTCCAAGTGAAATTTATTTTGAATCTCTAATACTGCTAATTTTTGGCTCAGAACCAATTAGGATGGATTTAACAACAACCAGACCCCAAACCAGTAATTTAACACTTAACTGAATCTATTAATGTTATGATGAATGGATTATAAGAGACAATGTTAACATTTAATTACCATTTGTGTTCTTTATTATTATATCATATTTATATTTTCTCTTATGTTCATGATTTTTCCAAGATTCGGATTCGGATTTGAAGGAAAATTGGAGATTTGAATTGGTAAAATAGTGTATTCGACCCAACTCTAATAGCCACCATCATTGTTGATTCTTCTTTAAGGGATAGCAAGCAAGGAGAACCCTAAAGTTGTTGTTTACAAAACAAATCCTGTAAAAATAAATACTTGTGTTACTCAGTTTTGTTCATCCCCATTGAAGCAACTGATGTGTTTACAGAAAGCAGAGTGGATGACTACTACATGCAACCATGCGCTGTACGCTATTGTGGATGTGTTTACTCAGTACTTCGACATCTTGGGTCCTCTTCTCTTGGAGGACTTGTACATTCAGCTACACTGGTGTGTGCAACAAGGTGAGTCTGTACATTCAGGTGTGTGTGACAAGGTGAGACTGTACATTCAGGTGTGTGTGCAACAAGGTGAGACTGTACATTCAGGTGTGTGTGCAACAAGGTGAGACTGTACATTCAGGTGTGTGTGCAACAAGGTGAGACTGTACATTCAGGTGTGTGTGCAACAAGGTGAGACTGTACATTCAGGTGTGTGTGCGACAAGGTGGGACTGTATATTCAGGTGTGTGTGCGACAAGGTGGGACTGTACATTCAGGTGTGTGCAACAAGGTGAGACTGTACATTCAGGTGTGTGTGCGACAAGGTGGGACTGTACATTCAGGTGTGTGCGCAACAAGGTGAGACTGTAAATTCAGGTGTGTGCGCAACAAGGTGAGACTGTACATTCAGGTGTGTTGTGCAACAAGGTGAGACTGTACATTCAGGTGTGTGTGCAACAAGGTGAGACTGTACATTCAGGTGTGTGTGCAACAAGGTAAGACTGTACATTCAGGTGTGTGTGCAACAAGGTAAGACTGTACATTCAGGTGTGTACAAAGCAAAACACACTCAGTCTATAAATAATAATCCCTTGTGTAAAATAATAAAATGGTATTATTTATTTTTGATTACGCCTACATATAATTTTATTTTAACTATAATAATATAATTTGGTTTTTATTTTCCATGTAAAATGTCGAGTTAGTTAATTTTAAATAAAGATAACATATTTATTTTAATTCTCTCATCTTTTTTTGGATCCCCAACATCCTTGCATGTTCTTATCTAAGTGTCCTATGAGTCTTTATCCATATTCTTTTTCTCCCTATTGTGTCTTGGTTTCGTCTTTTAGGAAGTTGCATTGTGCATTCCACACATAGAATGAAACCTAGGTTGGGGGATTGAGCCTAAATGTAAACTGTGAGCTTTGTTCCACCTTTCCATTTTACCTTCTTCCAAAAATAGAGTAATAGAGTTAATTTCTTTAGAATTTAATATCTTTAAAAAAATAATCATTCCCTCTGCAAACAAAACTATTTCCTTTTTTAAAAAAAATAGCTATTCTGTGTACTAATCTATCAGAATGTTGGCAGACAATGAGCAACTTGCTCGCTCAGGAACTAACTGTTTGGAGAATCTGGTCAACTCAAATGGTCTCAAGTTCCGAGAGACTACGTGGGACAAGACCTGCCAATGTATGTTGGACATCTTCAACAGCACCATTCCGACAGCTCTGCTGAGCTGGAGGTCCGAGGACTTGGTGCCACAGAAACATGGTTAGTATTGATAACAGCACCATTCCGACAGCTCTGCTGAGCTGGAGGTCTGAGGACTTGGGCCACTGAAACATAGTACTGAAAACAGCACTAGATTTAGCCTACATTTTAACCAAACCTTTAACAACACTAATGTTTTTACAGTTATTTAATAATTATGTGTGACAATCTCACCTTCAACATCTCTGCTATACCAACCACATCTTACAGCTTGTTTATGGACATTTGTTGATCTTTACACAAGTTACCTGAATTCTGGCTCAGGGTCATTTGCAAGTAGCCAACCTTAATACAATTAAAGAAGCCAAACTTACATTTGATAAGGTATTTACTTTATTCTTAAGTGTTGTGAAAATATATTTTTTAAGTCATATTACTTGCATATACACCATAAATATTCATACTCAGCATAAATATGCACTGACATTTTAAAAATAGATTAATATGCATTCTAAATTGGTTAAGCTTATGAAATATCAGTCACAAAACATTGGTTTCTCTAGAGCTGGCATATTATCAGCAAAGGAAAACACCCGCAAACATGCCACATCGTAGGTTACATATTTTGTGTAACACTCTCATTTGGTGGAGAAAAGTATTCTTTTTTAGGGGTGTATGAATTTCACTTTAACCATTTTAAGCGATGTGGAATCGAATTATGAATATTCTTTTTGTGGATTGTATTATGCTTTTAAAAATATATTGTAGCCTACTCATTTATTTGACCACCTCTATAATCTAGTGGCCAGAGCTCCTGGCTACAGATCTAATAGTCCCAGGTTCGAGCCCCGGCGCTTCCAGAGTTTCTGTCAATCACTGGGTCTAGAACGAGGTGAACTCAGCCTCATGAGGACAGTTGAGGAGTTACTTGATTAAAGAAGTAGCAGCTCTGGCTTATAAAACTGAGATTAACGGCTGGATGGTTCGTTTTGGTGACCACATGATACCCTCTATCCATAAATGGTGGCACTATCAATGCTAACAGAAATTGCCGGCCGGTCGATATAACTCGCGGCCGAACACCGTGGAGCTTTTTTTTTACTCGTGCATTCACTAAAATCATTTATAAAAAAAAATCGCACAATTGTTTGTAATATTTAATTCTAATCTAATAAATCATGCTAACACAGCTTTCAATTAAATCAATTTAATTCACATTCTTTCATATGCATGTTAATTTGTAATGTAGATAGACAGTATCCTGGTTTCCATTAGTGCTGGGCCGCTCTGCCCTTTTGCCCCGATGTTGATTATTTGTGGCCAACTAGGCCGATCATAAATTTCAATCATTTGGTTTATATAATTTTAAATATTACATAGATAGTAATATTATATTTTAAAGAAGGTAAAAGAAAGGTGGATGGAAACATAAAATGAACAAAGCACAATAAGACTTTTACAATAAAAAGGATAACATAGTTTATACTTTACATTGCTGCCATTGGACATTGGTGCCTCTTGAATAAAATAGATTGTTATCAGGTCAAGGGATTGGGCAGTAACAATCTCTTCTCTCTGCGCCCAATGGCAGCCATGTAAAGTGTAAACTGTGTTATTTTTTTCGTTCTAGATATAATATTTTGTTGGTTCCCTTTAAATGTTTCTATCCACCTTTCTTGTTCGTTCTTCCAAATATATTACATTTTAAAAATATTTATTTTGATCAATTTTTATCCACTTTTTCCATAGTTAATATAATCTGTAAGAAGTAAAATTATTAAATTATAGGAAATAAAGTATAAATAAAAGCACGTGCCTCCACACATTACCTCAACTTAGAGGACGTGTATGTTCACATAACAGAACACATTGCAAGATATTCCAGTTAGGAAGACGTGACCTGAAACCTCAATGGAGCACCAAGTCCAGAAAACCACCCAACCTGAATATTCTTTAACTAGGCCTGAGTTCAACCCTTTAGCAACAATAGCACCGCCTGCCATCCACATAATAAAAGATGAACCTTCATAGTATTTCACATCCACATTATCAACACAACCCTACTCCTTGTTATTAATGTAAGAATGATGTTGATAAAAGATTGGTGGACCAAATGCTAACTGATTGTCGACATCTACCCAGCTCTAATTTACATGATTAAATATCTTAAGAAATATTTGACCGATTTTTGTGATATTTACACAGCATGCTCTCACTTTGTTCATTTATTTATAATGGTGTGCAAAGCTTCGAAAAGTCGAAATCGAAGGTCAAATCTCCTTCAGCTTCGACTTCGACTTTGACATCTGCAATAACCTTCGCATATTAAAAAAAATGTCGAAGGAAGGATAAATCTTCGATAAATTATCAAACGATTTAATTTTATCTTACTAAATATTACATATTTCTTATTCAATATTTGATCGTTTTAAAACCGTTGCTAAACAGAATTTTAACACTGACTAGTATTTTAACTACCATAACTTAAACATAGATCAAAAGCAGGTAAGTAAATGTTAATATATTATATTCACAATCGCCAACATAATATTTTTTTAAGTAAAAATACCTATAAAGAAATAACATTATGGTGACTGGTATGAAGCAGAGAAAGCGCTTTAGCTGTGCTATCATTCCAGCTCGCGGCTAATGTTTAGTCCTTAATATTCCATCTCCTTGAAATTATTTGTGACAAATTTACAAGTGCATTTTGACACAAGTTTTTCATAGCTTCTTCGCATTTTCTTTATTCTTCGAAATGGCTGATACGGAAAGTAGGAAACGAAAACAGAATTTAATTTATAATTATTATCAGAGAAATGCAGATAAAAAGACATGCATATGTAAAGTTTGCAAAAAATGGTTGATAAAAATTAAAAGTAGCGTTAAGTGACAACAACAAGTATCCTAGGTAACTTCGACTTTTCTTCGCAAGTTTCAAGCTTTGCTTCGTATTTAAAAAGTGGACTTCGCACACCTCTAATTATTTATATATAATTCTTATATATTATTCAATTATTCCTGTAAATATTTTGTTATGAAATCCTGGATACCTTTTTCAGTGATATGAATAACAGCTAAGAATGGAATTAATTGAATATAAATTGAGTATTTTAGCTCTCAATACTTTTATTGGCAAAGCTTCATAATTTTGAAGCCGGATTTTTTTTTCTGGGTGAAGTTGATGGTTTTTTTAAGCCAAGTTAAAGTCTTAAAGCTTCACACTAATGTTTCATTTTCCATGTCGGGTTATTTAATGACTTGTATTATCTGATTGATTGCAGGAAGAAAACGTTGAGCCAAACAGGCAAGGCATACTGAAGTACTCCAACAACAGTCAGAGTGTTGCTATGGACGACATCAAGACTAAGGTACTGTCTTAATGTTTGCTACTTATTTATTTATATTTTATTATTTTAAATAAATATCACATTTCTTTGTCTACCGCTCTTATGTATTAATTTATTTTTGTAAGGGTGCTACATTTTGCTCTATTGTGTTTTTACATGCGTTTTTCTTTAGTCCAGGAAGTGTTAGTAGTTTTAATATCCTGTGATTCTTTGAGCTCGCCATCGCAACACCCAGGTAGGCCCACTGGGAAAACACTTCCAATCGATCATCTCCACCAGGCAGAATTGCACTACGCATTTGTTTTCATTTTGTAATATTCTTTAATTATCTCTTTTCGCCCAACTCCCAATTAAATAGTGTGCATGCTCACTATTCAATACATTTACTTTAGGTTTGAACGGGAAATTTTCAGGCGGGAAATAGCACAAATTTAATATATATATATATATATATTTTTTCCTGTTAAAGCTTATATTTATTTTTTAGATGTATAACTTAATTCTACACTTTACCTTCACATTCATTCAAATAAAAAAATAATAACTTGATGATAAAATTAAAAGCTTATGGCAATTTTATCAAAAATAAATCAAACTGTATGTATACAAATAAAGGGAAAATGGCGTCAAACAGCTGTATTAAATTAAACATTGAAAAAAGGGCAAGTACTATACTTTTATAAGAAAACTGTAGGCCTCAAAGCTCACATGCTGCCATAGTCCAGTCTTTGTTTTACTCTCTTCTGCTGGAGAAGGGACTGATGTACCCTGAAAATTACATAATTGTGAGCTTTGTTTGTTTGTTTGTTTGTTTGTTTGTTTGATCAAATAATCGAGAAGTGGGCTGTAAGGAAATTAGAACAATGAGAGACTCATCTGAAGAATGTTGCTTTATTAAAATGACAAGTTAGGTCCTTGTAAGCCAGCTTTCTTGAGGCTCTTATTTTCCCCATGACTAATACTTATCACCTAACTCAACATTCCACACTAATGAACCATTAACAATTAGTACAAGGAATACACTAACACTACAACCAAACTAATATGAGCACTTAACAAACAAAGTGTTGTTTCTTGAAGAGTCATAAGCCAAACTGTCAGTAATGTCAAATAAAGAGAGGGGGAACCTGCTTGTCCAATCAGGAGAGAGGAAGGTCTCTCATTGGAGAAGCAGTAGAAAAAGGGTGGCAATTCAAAATTCAAAGCAACACAGTAGACAGCAATCAAAGTAAACAAAGTACATTTGGACTCTAATAAAACTAAAACTAAAATAATAATATATTTACAAGCAAGCCTGAACAGTGAAGGCCGGTTCACACAGAACGCTAAGCTATGCCTTGCTACACCGCGCTATGTTTTTTCTGATTGCTGGCTGGGCAATTCCCATCTTATGTTGCGCATGCGCATAACACAGCTTGGGCTCCATGTTGAACAGGCGCAGTGCTGGTTTGGTGAAAATAACTAAAGAAGTGTTGAAGTTTTGTTTTCAGTTTGCTTCATATGCATTTAAGTAATATTCCATTTAGGTTTTATATTTGATAAATGTGTTTATATTAAAATGGAAGCGTTGAGTGAACAACTCAAACCTCCACCTCCTAAATTTTCTTCATCTTCCAAAACATCTGCTAACAGCAGCAACTTTTCTACCTCAGTACACAATAAAACATCAACATGTTTAAACTAATTTGAATAATTAAAAGTGAACCGCAGTCTTGTCCATAAGAACACCAAAAAACTTTGTCAACTGATCCAGTGTGTCTGGTTATCTTTTACATTTTAGTTATTAAACCTCTCACAAAGAGCGCTGCAACACTCCGAAAATATTAGTATATACATTGTCCATACTGGCACAATAATAAAGCTAATGGGTTCCATTGAAAATAATATTAACTTAATGGGCGTGTATTGGTGCAAATTGGTGTGGTGAAGGTGTATTTCATTCATAATTAAGTATTTAAAAGACACATTTGTCATTATTTTGTGCTACCCTCAATGGTATGTAATGTAACCATGTAATTTAATGGCTCCTACTTAGGTTGACAGTGAATTAGATACAGGGGAGGGGGTCAAGATAATTTGTTGATAAAGTAATCAACACACACACATGGAAAACCAAAAGGGTATGAAGTTGAAGTCAGACAAGGGCTATCTTCTAGACCGGCTGGCTACGAGAATAAAACATAGCAATACTTGGACTTCATGTACAAGTAGCTCTACGCTAAATAAAATTTACTTTAATATGAAAATAAAAGAATATTTTAAAAATATATGTTAAATGGAATAATTTAAGGGGGTAAAAGACAGTAGGCGAGTTTTTGTGGTTGACCTGGTATCTATGTTTACGACGGATCGTTTTCACAGTTGACTCTATATCTATATTAACGAAATGTTTATGATCAAGACAATACCAGAGCTCAGTTTGGTAACGCTTTCCGACCAGACTAAAGATTATGGTTATGACCAATGAGCTGATAATTTGTGCGCCAATTTCTAAACAGCATCACTTCTTATGTTAGATCCAAACGAGTATAACTTCGTAGTCAATGGATTTTAAGTTTTTGTAAATTAAACTGGACAGCAATTACTAGCTAGAAGTACATGACAGTAAGTGGGCACTTAAAAACCGTAGTTATGGATAAAAGAGAGCAGTACAATATGATCTAGGCTTAGTTAATATTACATTCGTACCTCATGTCTAGTTAAGGTTAATTTTGTAATGATATGTTTAGCTTGACATGTTGTGTAAATATTAGAACTGGTCAAAATAAGCACAAATCTTAACTAAGAATAAAATTAAAACATCTCATTTTCCGTCGATTACATAAATTCACCTACGAGCTGTTAGATCTACTTCACCCTAGCTGCCATTTTTGTTTAAGAAAAACATCTCAAAATCATTTTTGCACTCCACCTTGGTCATAAACACTCGATACCAAGTCAATCACGAAAACTCGCCTAGTGATTGGGTAAGTAGTTGTAATATCACTGTTTTCATAAAATTTTGTATGACAGTGACTACTATTGGTAGTGAATCAGATAGTGGTGAAATGTTTAGTGGAGAGTTTGAGGGAAGTTCTGGAGAAATTGAATTCTGAGGGGATTGTGGTAACTCTACAACCTCTACTTCATCCCTTGAGTGGTGGATTAATAAGGTTGAATACTAGTCTTGCAGTTATTTGACTAGGTATTTACAAAATTAAAGTTACTAAGTTTTGAGTACCCACCAACTTAACGGAAGAAAGTTTTAGTTTAACTTTTATTAATTAAAAATATTGTTAATGAACATTAAATACAAACATGATATGGATAGACGTTCCTTAATCTTTTTAATAATAATTTTTTTCCCGTAAAATGCAGGAAATAATTTTTCTCGGCCGAGTTTTGTGAATTTTTTTCCCAAAGTTAGGGATCCCGCACAGACCAAATTTATTGTTGTATGGAAAGCTTAACACATTTAATATTTTGGTTTTTTTGACCCTGACACGTAATCCCTATATCCCTGGTCAGTTGTGCACTTATTGTGATTTTTTCTCCCCACAACATAATTTATCTGTTTGGATCAAGATGAAAGCTAGTTTATCATATTTTCTTAAAATTGGTCCAGGACATCCGGTTCCTCCGGATCAATTTTATTTCTAATCTTGAATGATTCATTACCTGCAGGAGTGTAAAGGGAATAAAACAAAGGACAACCCCAGGAGAATACATAATATATCTATATTATTGTAAATATAATTATATTAGCTGCATCTTATTACCTGCTTGGGTTGTACATGTATTACATCAAATTACACTAATGGAAAAGTTATGAAGGTAGAATTTTAAAAGTAAAAGATAAAGTAAACTATTTAGGAATAAACACTCGGTGCACTCAACCGTGATTTGAACCCTGATCCACCCATCATTGGCAAAGCAGAAATCACGTATAGACTGCGTGTTGCGGCACAACATAAATTGCAAAGCAACCAACTTAAACATGATCACAAATTTTTTAAATAAGTTATCTCTTCTGCTTAGCAACTTTAAGAATGTTATGTTACCATTACCAAAGTGTGTTTTCCTTGAAGTGACACTCTTGTTGTAGGTCGGCTCGGAGCACAAGCTTTTTGCAGGTCTGCTCATCAAGTGTGTGGTGCAACTGGAGCTGATACAAACCATTGACAACATTGTGTTCTTCCCTGCCACCTCACGTAAAGAAGATCAGGAGAACCTCGCATTGGCACAAGTCAGTACTTGCCACCTCTCTTGGATCATTCTCTCTCTCTCTCTCTCTTTGTTTTTTATATTCTCCATGAAGTGTAACTAAAAGTTGTTGTTGTTATTATTATTTATTTTAATAATACACTGAAGTCAGGCTAGTTATAAATGACAAAATAGATATATTTTAAAGTCATTAAATTTAGTTATCACTTAATATTTATTAAAAAAAAGTTACATCCATTACTGTTTCCAGCCTGTGGCCTGAGTTAGTTTTTTATTCAAGCCATATATTTTCCACTACCGGCTGGCTAGGCCTGTCATAGCTTCATATGACTTATAATATAACATAAGAGCATGAAGACTAGGACAGACACAACATCTAGTCCCCTGTGAAAGGATAAACCCACATTTTGCTATCCCTCGCTTGTGGCTTCAGGGGTAATTGGTTGATGTATCAAACAAGTGTCATCTCTGGGGGACGTTGTGTTCAGACACTTGTAGTTAGGGGTAGGAAAAATTGTCAGCGAAAGTGTCCCGGCAACGTTAGTCACAGTGGAACATTAGGGTGTCCCGGCAACGTGAGTCGTGGTGGGAGGTAGGGTGACGGTCCCAGCAACGTGAGTCACGGTGGGAGGTAGGGTGATGGTCTGGGCAACGTGAGTCGCGGTGGGAGGTAGGGTGA
>CABFWB010002899.1:36365-50845 GCA_902151455.1 Timema bartmani | reverse complement strand
TCCCAGCAACGTGAGTCGCGGTGGGAGGTAGGGTGACGGTCCCGGCAACGTGAGTCGTGGTGGTAGGTAAAAGAGCGAGAGGATATTAGACAATATGGCTCACGCTTGATTTTGACCATTTGTTTTTGCTCCTTTGAAAAGGTGGCACACCCAGGTTGGGTAGCCACTCACCGACTATCCTCTGAGCGAGGAACCACCGAAGTAAATACCCTTGTCATGGATGGCTCATAGAACATGAACTGTGGAGTGGTCCAGGCGCTGTCTGTGCTAGTGCGGAGGAAATATACAAGGGCCGACTGAACAGTGAGGCACAACAAAATCACCAATGCTAATTATCTCGGCCATGCCGGCAATCAAACCTGGAACTCTTAGCTCAGTAGACAGACACACTACCGACTGAGCTAAGGTGTTGTATTATTTATAAAATCTATTATTTTCTATTATATACATGAAAATGAGTTGGTCTCTATACTTTATAACTCTTTCACACACAAAAAATTACACCGATTGCACTGAAATCTTGCATGGTTATAGCTTGAATCTCCGGGTAACATATAGGCTATATACTTTATTTTAAAATTTAATAAAACCTATGTTTTTTTTCAAATATTTTGTCTTAAACCATGTGATCATTGTTGTATTTTCCTAGTGAATGAAGAATTCTTTTTTTCTCCTCTCTCTTGATCGCCAAATCAACTACATTCCAAAGAGTAATCACAGAACACATTTTAATCTTAAATCCAAGGAGAAACCACATTTTGTGTTGGTTTAGTTTTCACATAAGAAGGAAAATCATGTTTATTTAACCTAATAAAACTTATACATCGATATTTGATTTGATCTTACATTGACATACAAAATATTTGAACAAATATATTAATTCTCTTATTAAAATGCAGTTTAAACACCAGAGTAGACGAGGAAATAATGAAATAAAATCTCATGTACATTTATGTGAAACTTTGCAAAGGACCTTAGGGTGCCTGAAGATGTGCACCTCAGTCATAGTTTTATTTGTATCCTCTGTGGTAGAAAATTGGAATATGTACACACATCTATAGGGACAGCGTTAAATAACTAAAACAAGGATCGGGGGATTGGGGCGAGGGAGAGAGAGTGGAACGGGACTTTCCAAAACCTTAAAATAAGGAAAATAAAAACTTAATTTTTGGTTTGAAAGAAAATTGAAATTTTCCAGGAATGTGGATGGACGAATCCCAGATAACTAGAAAAGTATAAAAGTTTTTTATATTATATTATAGTAAAGAAATGTAAAATAGGGAGGAAGAGTGGCTAAGATCTCAAAAACAGCTTCTGGGTGTAATAGAAAATCGGAATATTTTAATCACACAGGTATGAAAACCACCACAAATAACCAAAAAATAATAAACATTTTACTTTTGAAAATTGGATCTAAGAAATAGGGGGCTAAAAATTTCACATATCACTAAAAAAAACTTTTTTTTAGTGGAAAATAAAATTGTGCAGGTAATTCACAAGGACCAATCTGTCTCTTTAACAGCTTATTATTTCATTTTTGCTCTTTATTTAAGCTCTAATTAGTGTTTCATTACATGATACATGATTGTTTTGATATTGTAAAAATAAAATTTTCTAAAGATCCTAGAAATTTAAAATTTGGAATTTATAAGATAATATTCTCTAGAAAAGTCCAAAAAATGAAAATTTAATGTGGCAGATTTAAAATATCAGATCAGATTAGGTGAGAAACGTTGAAAAAGAATAATTCCTTACATAAACTGTTAACTATTACTATGTAGTATATAACTTTAATTTCTTTTAACTAGTTAACAACTATTAATGCTGTCCCACTCTGCTTTCTTTTTTACTAGCACCAACAAGCAAGCAAGAGTTCAAAATATTGTGTATAAAGAAGTAATAACTTAGTCTTTTAAAGAAATGTCACCTATAACACGTTCAGATTATCTCTCTATTTTGACTATTTTCACATTTTGTAACACAATTTAAACCAATAAATGATTAATATTTAAACAATTTACAGTTTTGTTACTCTTTCCTGTATTTAATATTGTATACTAAAAGTAACAAAGTTACTTTATAGATGGCTTGAGCAAAGAACAGGTACGCCAGCGAGGTATTAATAAAGATGAAAGATTATTTGACCAGTGCAATAATCATGAACCCGTGTTGAATATTTTTGGTACTATCGCCTCGTAAATTTACCCTCTCATTCTTTCACACTTCCAGTGTATCTTGTCTTTTTCTCACAAAGTGTTGACCTTCTGGTAATATCTCTGTCTCACTTGCAAGCCACCAAGTGTTGACCTCTGGTAATATCTCTGTCTCACTTGCAAGCCACCACTGTAGACTATCCTTTATAACATGTATTTCTCCCTAAGCAATAAACACCCCCTCCTTTTTGTCAAACGGTAGTACAAAGTACCATAATGCCATACTCAGTTTGGATTGACAATCGGCATCAGCCCGGCCTAGTAAATATATTATAGATTATCAGATTCCCGTACTATAAAGATATCATGCACGGATGACACTCCTCAGTGTTGTGTTCTAACAAATCTTTTATCCATTGAATTTATTGAACTTCAAAAACCTGAAATAATTATGTGCTGTGAACACTGTTTGAATATTAGCTCCTGCCAAGAACTAAACCTTGTTATTCTATAATAAGAAATAAACCCTCTTTTATTGACAGTTCATGATCTAATCACATTTCACTAGCAGTGGCGTACACAGGATTGTGAAGAGAGGGGTATGGAGCTCACCTCAAATGCTGGAGGCAATTTTTGCTACCACTATATACACTTAGAAACTTTTTTGGAAGGTTTTTAATGGTATTTTTTGACCTGATAATTTATATTTTTACTATTATAAAAACATATCCCTAACAAAATTAAGTTGGCAGATTAATTTAAAGTTGGCTTAACCATCACATGGGCCTACTCTTACAAAAATTCACTGATTGTCTTTAGGTAAATGTGTAAATCCTTAAATTTTTAGTGAAACATATTTAATATATGTCTTTTTGTACAGATGACTCAATAGGTCCATGCTTGACATAGAAAACAAGTAGTTCAGCAGGTACTATCAGGTACTATATCAGACGGATCAAATTCCTTGATCTGAGCACTTTATTTATTGAAGCCGTTGAGAAACATCGGAAGAACAATAATTCTACACTCAACATTGAATTAAACTAAACTAAAAATAAACTCATTGCAATCTTTTGCAAAGTACTGCTAAGCACAATAAAGAGGAAAACTGTTGATTGTTGTAAATAAATAAGCTTATGAAGAAACACTCGTAGCGAAAGAGGGATGAAGAATTAATACTACCAACTAAAGAATAATGTTTTCATACCTTTAAGAGATCCCACGTAAGATAGTCCACTCCTATAAAATAAATACTTCTGGTGGTTGATATCGAAACTATTTCTGATCATCTGAGATATTTCTTGCTCGCAATGTTTAACTTGTCATAGACACCCCTCTTGTGGGTACACTACTGCCACTATCTGGGAGAAATGGCGGAGAAGGAGGTGTAAGGTTTTGTAGATCTTGCAACATAAACAAACAGCTCGCTTCTTTTAACAAGTCATAATAACAGTAATTGTGAAGTTTTAATACATAAACTAATACAGAATTTTTCAAACACCTTACAATCCTGTTGTTTTGTCTTTATCTTTTACATTAAGTGTAGCTAGAAAAAATTCTTTTTTTAAATGTTGAAATAATTTTAAGTATTAATTAATGAATAAATTTAGATCTTTATATGAAGATGATAAGAATCCCTGTGTCCATGGTCTAGTTTGAACAGCCCTACAATTTTTTCTCTAGTTTTCCTCGTTGAGACATGGGTTGCGACCCTCTCCCTCCAGGCTGCCTGCCGAGTGACCAGTACCTGCTTAGCTCTCTTATAAAACTGTTGAGCTCTGTAAGGAAAAGTTTGTGTTACTTGAGTCAATAACCATCTAAATAATGTAAACGGTCCATTTTTAGGCTGATCTGTTACACACGGAGGCTGGCCTGTCTGAACAACAGAGAGAGGAACAAGGCATGTATCGCAATCTTAGCTCCAAGCATCTCTTACTTCTCACAGATTGTTTACTACAGTCGCATCGCTTTGCCAAGGCTTTCAACTCTAACCATGAACAGCGCAATTTACTATGGAAGGCAGGTAAGGACGAATAAACTCACTCTCATTCTGGATGTGCTATAAATATCTGTTTGACTTGTATAGTATTATGCATGGAGAAAGGAACAAATAATACTGTCGATAAAGGGAGTCAAACAAATCCCAATTGTTTGACAATACATTGTTTGTTGGATTGCAATTATCTCTATGAGGAAAACCTCTTTTCGCTTTATGAGGTAATTGTATTATATTTGGAAGAAGGTACAGTAAAGGTGGATAGAAACACATAAAAGGGACGAACACAATATGGCTTTTACAATGAAAAGAAGAACACAGTTCACACTTTACATTGCTGCCATTGGACAAAGAGGTAATGGCTGCCTCTTAAAGAAAATCGATCGTCACCGCCCAATCCCCCAACCTAGGTCTCATTCTATCGGGACTCATTAGGGAGGAGTGTGAAACGCGCAACGCAACTTCCTAAAAGAGGACACCAAAAAAACACAAAAGAGATAAAATGGAAAATTGTTAAGAATGATAGGACACATAGATTAGGAACATGTAAAAAGTATAAATATATTTTTTGTTTATTCCTCTTTTAGAAAGTTGCATAGCGCGTTTCACACTCCTCCTTGAAGAGTTCCGATAGAATGAAACCTAGGTCGGGGGATTGAGCGGTAACAATCGATTTTCTTCTAGGGACAACCACTACCTCTTTGTCCAATGGCAGCAATGTAAATTGTGTTCTTTTCATTGTAAAAGCCATGTTGTGTTCGTCCCTTTTATATGTTTCTATCCACCTTTCCTGTACCTTCTTCCAAATAAAATACAGTTGAATTGCAATTAGAAATAGTATTTTAAGTTATTCACCGCCATGACACCAAAATTAAAGACCCAGAGAAACCAGTCTTAGCCCATGCCTCCACCTTTAGAATATTGGAACTGGCTCTCAGATCACCGAGTCTAGACCACCCAAACTAAATATTCTTTATCTGGGTGTTATTAAACCCAGCTGAAACACTAGCACCATCTGCCATCCACAAAACAATAGATGAACCTCCAGAGAAGTTTTCATCTTTCACAACCAGTTGGCATCAATGAAGCTAACTTCCTGTTCGGTCTAACTATTACTTCCTGAGGAAGATGCAATAAGAGCATTGAAATATTGAAGTGTGTGTAAATGTGTGTTATTGTTTTTACTTTTATTAGTGCTTTATTTTTCTACAATTCTATATTATTATTTAATTAGATATTAAATTATTGTGATAGTGATTTATCTATTAGTAGGTACATTTACAAATACACTGAACTTACCCTTACCTTGACAGATTGTATCTTATAAGCTACACCATAGGACTTTCAGGTTAGCTGGAGTGTCAATAATTAATAAAGAATAAAGCCAAAAATTCCACTAACTCTAATTGATTCTAAGTTGAATATTTATAATGAAAATATATAAAGTTAATTAACTCAAATATTTCATAATGGAAGTGTTTCAAATTGAATCTGAAGCAAATATTTTATGAATATATTTCTCCAAATTAAAATACAATTTAAATATGGCCAGCTGAGTTATCTGAATTATTGTGATGTGGAAATTTTTAATTAAACTTTCATTAAAAGTTTGATTCTATAAAAAAAAAGTTAAATTATTTATTGACTTTTAGATTCAAATTCAAATTTCAATCTTTGTTGATTCCAGATTCGAGATCTATTCATAGTTCTTAAGGGAAAACCTTTTTTTCGCTTTTTGAGATACTTTTTTTTTTTTTGCTAACGCTTGACTGAGAGGTAATGGCCACCTTTTGAAGAACAATAATAATATAACAAAATATTAATATTTATGATTTTTAATCTAACACAAACTTTAGCTGGATCCAAATTTGATTTCAAAGTTAGATGCTTTGCATAGACTTATATAAATTTATTTTAAAATGGGGTTTACCACTATTTCATCATTATTATTATTATTAGGTGTTCTGTCTTACGACAGGTCCATTCCTTCTGTCAGTGAACTTAGACCTCCAATGCTCCCTGTCTTCTGCTTCCTACTTCAGCTCCCAGAATGTTCTTGTTTCCTTCAAGTCACCTAGTATTTGAATCCTCCTACTTCAGCTCCCAGAATGTTCTTCTTTCCTTCAAGTCACCTAGTATTTGAATCCTCCTCCTTCAGCTCCCAGAATGTTCTTCTTTCCTTCAAGTCACCTAGTATTTGAATCCTCCTCCTTCAGCTCCCAGAATGTTCTTCTTTCCTTCAAGTCACCTAGTATTTGAATCCTCCTCCTTCAGCTCCCAGAATGTTCTTCTTTCCTTCAAGTCACCTAGTATTTGAATCCTCCTCCTTCAGCTCCCAGAATGTTGTTCTTTCCTTCAAGTCACCTAGTATTTGAATCCTCCTACTTCAGCTCCCAGAATGTTCTTCTTTCCTTCAAGTCACCTAGTATTTGAATCCTCCTCCTTCCTAAACTCCTCTTTCATCATAAATGTTATTTTCTATACTTTAAGATGTACCCATTGTGTATTGTATAAATATAAACATATACTGTTACTATTTGTAGGTTTCAAGGGCTCGGTGAAGCCCAATCTTTTGAAGCAAGAAACCCAAAGCTTAGCATGTGTACTACGGATATTGTTCAAGATGTGTAGCGATGAAGCGCGAAGAGATGCATGGCCGCTGATCCAACAGAGGCTGATATTTGTGTGTCGTGAGGCCCTAGAGTATTTCCTCTGTCTACAGTCTGAGGCTCACAGAGATGCATGGACATGTTTACTGTTGCTCATGCTAACTAGAATATTCAAGATGTCTGATGAGAGAGTAAGTACCATGATGTAGTAATGTAAGTTAAATTCTCTAGAGAAAGCTTACAGAAGAAACTTAACTCTTCTGAACATGTGTTGTTAATGCTTTAAACCATCAATTTCTTCTTCATTGTAAATCAAAATAATATTGTTTGTATTAGGCCTAAATGGTTAGGGCTTTTACATGTCAATAAACATTATAAGAAGTCCACAAAATAACATAAATATATTCGGGATGTACGAGTTCATTTATTCTTATTTGAGCTGAGTTAATGAAAGTTTCTCAAAATCTTTTGAGTTTAGGTCTACATTAGCAAGGTCCATAACCATATTATTGTTATTGCTTGCTTTAAAGGCCAGAATAAATTTATCATAATTAGAGACACTGATTTGTGGTAGATAAAACCACTGGATTTCGTTAAATAAAAAGTTGGATTTTGGTATAAAAAGTCGGTAAATAAAAGGGTAAAACCATGATTTTCGGTAAATAAAATCGGTAAATAAAATTACTTAATTTCGTTAAATAAAAAGTTGAATTTCGGTAAATAAATGGTAAGACCCTGATTTTCGGTATAAAAAGTCTTAAGAGGTTTTTTAAGGTAATGGTAATAAATTAACTCAAATAGCTTAGAAAGTACTTGCACTGAATTATTTTATAAGACAAAAATGTTCATACTTTTTTCAACATACTTCACGTCAATCACCAAAGTACAAAGACAACATTGTTTCCAAATTTTCGATTTTCAAGTTAGTGCGCTTGTCTGACATAATGTTGGAATATGCTGAAAATGCGCGTTCACTGTCAACATTAGACACTGGAATCCATATTGCTTTTATGCTGTTGATGGCAAACTCTTCATGGTCTTCTTTCAGTCCACACAATATGTCCAAAATGTCAACTTTTTTACTATTGCTTTGCAAAGCTCTCACTTGTGTCTGCAGCGCACAGTATCCTCTTTGAAAATTAATTTCAGAGCAGGATTTTAAAAATGGTATTTTTCGAGCTGATTGGAAGAGATCAGAATTAACTTGTTTTGTACCAATCGAGCGAGTGTCAAAAAGAGTACCAATGTTTTCAAAAAATGTTTTGGATGGGTCTGACTGATGGAGTAAATTCAGCTTTATAAGGCACTGCCGTCCTAAAGATTGAAACTGACTTTTGACATTTGCTTGTTTTAGAGTTGGAAGAATTTTCAATTTTTCCTGTGTTTTTTCTCCGTAGTTCATGTCAGAAATCAGTTTAAAATTACTTTGTAGCTCTGTCACTTTACCATACAGCTTATGACTAAAGGCATAGGTAGAACCTTCGAGTATAGTAATTAATTCCACCAATTCAGAACAGTGTTCAATTAAAAATGTTGCTTGGCATTCAATCAACATTAGGGTTACTTTATCATGTGACATATCCTGGAAGTACTTAAGTGCTGCTGTCACCTCCTCCAATGTGGAAAAATATTCCACTAGATCCACCAAATATTCACAGAGGTACACCACTGAACAAAACCAAGAGTTCCATCGCGTTAAAACTGGGTTTGGAAATAGCTTAGCAGACTTTTCACCTTTACTGTATTTTTCATTTAGAAATGCTAGATAATTATGTTTTCTCTTTCGAGTGTTCAGAAATGCGGCCTTTGCTTTAGCTACACACTCATTCAGCTCTGGCAGCTCTACTGACCAATAATTTTGAACCAAATTAAGTTTGTGGTCCCAGCACTGTATATGCAGAAAATCATCGCATAAGAGAACTTTCAAAGAAGTCACACATTTCGTCATGTAACGCGCACCATCTGTCACAACACAAACTACATTTTCATAAGGAATCTCATACTTGGTGATGGTGTCCACAAGTGCCCGTGAACATTCAGTTGCTGAAGCGTTCTGCAAAACTTTAACTGCACCAACAAACAAGCTTTGCTTCGAATCAGCACGTAATGTTTTCAACAAAATAACAAAAACACACTGTCCTTTCCTATCAGTTGTCTCATCACAAAGAATTGCAACTTGCTGGTTTTTTACATTATTCTTGATATTATCTTCTTGACTTTTGTTAACTTCTGGGATCCAAACACTTCTTATAGTTTCTGCCTTAGGGAGGTCTCCTCCACCTAAAACCGAATTGTAGGCATACTAATTTTTGATAGAACTAATATTAGGCTATGTTGGTTGACAAAGTGTGTATACACTAATTTATTAGGCTATTTCACTATTTGTACTTAAAGATAAACATCTTAAAAATAACCCAAATCAAACATTTCTATCTCATATATTTTTTTGATAAATTAGTAAATAATCAAAAGTGTTTAAAAAAACACTATTTTGTCATTAGGAAAATAAAATCGGAAAATAATAGGTCCTTATTTGCTTTTGATTTTTAAATAATAAAAGAAATTTTTAAAAATCATGCAAAATGGTTACCTTTCACATATTTATCCATCCAACATCGCATAGAAGGATGATCTAGTTTTTCAATGGGAATATTGGCTTCCATAAATGTTTTCGTGGTATCCATAATGAATTCTTTGCGGTCTTCTTTTGAGTTTTTAGACTTTATTAGAGAATTTTCAAGGGTTGCTTGTTTTGATGATTCAGAAACATTACTTTTTTTCCGTTTATGCAAAGCACTATTAATGTGCTTCAAATACGTGTCTTTTCTGAACCAGTCAACGCGTGTGTTGCACAATTTGCATATCATTATTTTTTTAACTTTATCAAATATATAAAATCCTTCTTCTCCAAACTCACGCTTTCTTTCAAAAATACTTAAAACTTTAGGCATGTTTAAATATTAAATAAATAGAGGAGAGGTTAAAAACAAAATGATCTTACTAAAGCAACGTCAATATCTAACGACCTTGATGGTAGTGACGTCATTAGGAAGCCAAAGATATGAGTGTAGAGAGATCTCACTCTAGCTTAGACATGGCGTTGTTTTTTGCCTCTAATTCTTTAAATACTTGCCTTGGTGCCCAATATGGTCATTATAGTAGCCAGTTTTAACACTTTTTAAAGCAAGTCTTTGGTTGAGGGAAATAAATTTTCTTTTGAAGGAAAATTATATTGGTTCAGTTGGTACAATTTTTATTTAATGTTTAAGTCTTAGAATGGCTTCCAATGTCAGCAATGTTTTATTATCTATTCGCGTTTGGATAGAAAAAAAGGCCATAATTCGTGTTTAAATGGCCAAATTATCAATTTCACGAATAGATTTAATTTCATTTTATTTTGCCTGAATATTTTCACTCAAAAATGCCACAATGATGTTTAATTATGTTTCCATGGCAATTTTAATGTGCTAAGTAAAAGTTCGTAAAAACACAACCCGCGAAATATCGGTGTCTCTTATCATAATTGTTTGGATTAGGAGTCATGTCTTCTAAGATAACCCTAAAAGAAAAGTATGAATATCCTTGAAAGAAATAAAATATCCTGTGGACCTATTTATACCTTTAGAATGTTAGCAGGCCAATGTTCCACCACTAAGCTACCCAGATAAACCTTACAATCCCAGTCTCCAAGATCCTACAGTTGTATTATTTTGTGTTTCAGTTTGCTGCTCACACATCCAGCTACTACCCCTTGTTGTGTGAGATTATGTGTTTTGATCTGAAGGCTGAGCTACGTTCTGTGATGCGGCGGTTCTTCCTTCGCATTGGGCCAGTCTTTAACATATCTCGGAGTGGGGGAGTGCCATGATGTCATCTCTTAGAGCGCGCTAGTCGATCTCACTAGTCCTGCTCTTGTCCTCATATATTATCTATACTGAGTCAAGACTTTGGCTGGCAACTATTGTAAACTTACACTTCATCAACTGGCTTGTTATTGTCACTTGTTTTGCGTGATTTGTAAAATAGTGAGATGTCACATCTAAGAATCAAATTGTATATAGCCTACTCTCTTGAATTGCAATAATAAACACCCACTTGCATAGACAAAATTCAAATGAAAACTTTATGTTGTCAATTTTACTGTATATCTCTAAACTCTAGAATTGTTTCTATGACAAATGAATCAAAAGTAAAAAAATAGAGCAATTTTTAGTTTTACACTACACACTAAATAAATTTGCTTTCCTGTATGACCAAATTCCTGTTTATTTATAACACTATTTATGTCCTTAGTATTATAAAATCACAACTTAGAATTTTCTTTTCAAAAAATTTACTTGGAACATTAATGGCAAATGATACCGAACAAACAGTTGCTTTATCAGGTAAACTTTGTGATACATCTTATGACTCTGATTAATAGTATTTAAAGAAATAGCTTCAAAACAAATTTTAACAGTTAATGTATTATGTATTTATTTATTGTCATCGTTTGAACAACACTTATTTTGTTAATTTCAGTGTATTTCATTTGTATAGAAATAAAACTTGTTCGTGTAATTTTCCTGTTATAGTTGAAACACCAAACATCTGATTTTGTTTTATGTATAGTTTTTGTTATATTTGTGTATCATATACTTTTTATTATGTTGTATCTCTTATGTATACCGGTTGTGATGAAGAGAAAAGTAAATTAATGATTTAACTAGTCATTTTCAATCACTGGCAAATTTTTATGAAATGTTACCAATTAGGATACATTTCATTTTAATGACGGAGAAGTGTAAAAAATAGATTTTTTAAATAAAATATTATATTTAAAATTTGACTGAAACATACATTGCATTGTGTCACTTTTTACCCATATACTTTTGATAATGTTTGGGGGCTTGGGGACTACCTGGTGAAACATTGAACACTTGGGGACTACCTGGTGGAACATTGAACACTTGGGGACTACCTGGTGCTATATTGAACACTTGGGGACTACCTGGTTCAACATTGAACACTTGGGGACTACCTGGTGCTATATTGAACACTTGGGGACTACCTGGTTCAATATTGAACACTTGGGGACTACTTGATTCAATATTGAACACTTGGAAACTACCTGGTGCAATATTGAACACTTGGGGACTACCTGGTGCAATATTGAACACTTGGAGACTACCTGGTGCAATATTGAACACTTGGAGACTACCTGATGCAATATTGAACACTTGGGGACTACCTGGTGCAATATTGAACACTTGGAGACTACCTGGTTCAATATTGAACACTTGGAGACTACCTGGTGCAATATTGAACACTTGGAGACTACCTGGTGCAATATTGAACACTTGGGGACTACCTGGTGGAACATTGAACACTTGGGGACTATCTGGTGCAATATTGAACACTTGGGGACTACCTGGTGCTATATTGAACACTTGGGGACTACCTGGTTCAATATTGAACACTTGGGGATTATCTGGTTCAATATTGAACACTTGGAGACTACCTGGTTCAATATTGAACACTTGGAGACTACCTGGTGCAATATTGAACACTTGGGGACTACCTGGTGCAATATTGAACACTAGTCAAACACCTAAGCTAGCGCGGCCTTGTACTCATCTCTAGTAGAACTGTGTGTGCAGTGTTGGAAGAGTTGGGAACATGTTCCCTAGTATGAGTTGAAAGCAACTAAAAATTTCCATCAGTGTGTTTGTGATTGAAACATGTGTGTACTGTGATGTTGTCACTCTAATATTATTCGATGGACCAAGTTAACGACTTAAACGTACCCCTGGACCTTGCATGCCAAGAGTGTGACACACAGATTGTAACAGATCATACTACCCACACCAAACGAGAGACAGGAGCCATTTATTTGAGCCGGGCATCCCCATTTGATGTACAACGGAGCTGTGATGGGCAGGCCGAGTCACGGTAAGTTTGCCAGTGTACCAATCACTCCCAGAAATTCCAGAATTTGCCAAGCTAATTTGGTCAGCAGTTAATGGGCCAGTCAGGTGGTACACGAACTTTAGAATCACTCATTTTTCACACAGCTCGGATTGTAAAAATATGGTTGATTCAGTGTTTAGGTTAATGTGGGGATATCATTTTTGAGCAGGTTAATTTTTAACTAACAAGACAATTTTAATGTAACTAATCTCTTATGAATTTTTTTAGGGTAGACATGGACAACTAGTTGGAAGTAACAAGCCAGTAGTTGTTAATTCTCATGTGCGGGAGAATTTTGAGTTCCGAAACCTCAAAAATGTATTTATTTCATGTGCTCAGTCCAAATGTTCTAGAGGCTAAAGCATTTGGTTGGGGAGGAGTTTGTAAACGCCAAAGTCTAGTTTTAACGAAACACACTCTTGGTGAAGTAAAGGGTATTTGGATGTTGTTCACTGCTAAGTTCATCCTTTGTTATCAAGTACTATAGAGGCCAAGATGGTGAAGCATAAATTATTTAAAATAACCTTGGTTAGCGTTGTTGGAGAGAATCACACGAATCGGTTATTGGAGCAGGTAGACAGACGTCTTAGTACATCTTAAGTAGGAAGTATCCGTAAGGTTCTTGACTTATCAATGGAATTTAGTACCGTTGTTGCAACATAGGCCTACAACTGGTCACATTCCTACTATCAGTAGTGATGTCACGAAAAATCCGGTGACATTCTTCAAGAAGTTAGTAGAGAGTTTCTTAGTGATCCCAGCCCTACCGAAAAGCAAAAATGTAATCACCAGTACTACTACATATTGGTGGAGCTTGGGATCAGTGGTGATAGCGTGGTCTAAAGTATATAAAATGTAGTAGCTATATGATGGAGTGTCATTTTATCAACTTCAATGAGCAAAGTCATAATTTTCTCACCACTATGATGGATGCAATGCTTATAATAATGGCCCTAATTAGCTGCTTGTTATAGTTCAGGAGTTACTAGGTCCTTAGAATATCGCTAAATTCTGGCAAATGCTAAAATAGTTGGATAGTCTGGAGTCGCTAGAGTGTGTCGTGAAGAACAGTAGCCTAGGCAAGGTGAGGAATATTTACAAACCTCTTTAGAACCCTCTTAAGCCATCGGCCATCAAGGATATAATAAAGGTTTTAGTTACTCAGCAACAGGACCAGAAATTGGTGGCGGACCTGGGAGTCATTTTTCCCTCAACATGTTTGTTTGATTACCTTCTGATATTTTCGAAGGTGAAGCCGAAAGATGACCTAGCATTAAACCCAAAAGGATAAGACAATCTTAAAGGTGACAATAATTTTTATTCACACAAATATATAACATACAGAGTATTTAAATTAAGATCAAAGGTATAACATATATCTCCTTAGAGCAAGGGATGGCAAACATTAAACATAAATCTCAAAAATATACTATACTTAGAGCAAATCCATGGCATGACAGTTCCAAACCAATGTAAAATGTCAATGTATTAACACATACATTCAAAATATCATATACAACGTGTTTCTAAAACATTGCATCAAACTTTCACAGGATACTCCTTGGGTGAAATTAGAATAATTCTCATAAGCAACCTAGGGTCCATCTTCAATATTAAGGGCGGTATACACCCCTAAAGACAGAGCTAAAAACGACTTGTGTGAAATATTATGAAAACTGCTTAGGGCATTACAACGAATCTTTGTATACTACTTATTGAAACCTTGATCATTAATAAACTAAATGTGCTGTTACCGTTACCCACCCCCATCAT
>CABFWB010002899.1:14689-33506 GCA_902151455.1 Timema bartmani | reverse complement strand
TTGTATAAAACAGCCATCCCTCGTTTCACATTTTATGTTGTACAATCTTATCTATCCCACCGAACCTTCTCCACTTCCTTTGGGAACGCCACTTCCAGAGTTAGAAGCATTCAGGCTGGAGTGCCGCAGGGTTCCCTCGTGGGCCCGGTGCTCTTCAGTCTGTATGTGAATAACATTCCTAAATTCCCATACAGCAAGTTGGCATTGTATGCGGACAACACGGCTCTAGTAGCGGAGTCGTGGCGCGTGTGCCTGAGGATCATTGTGGACGCACCCTGTTATGTTCGGAATGAGACTCTGCATCGCAACCTGGAAATGCCTACTATCAAGGACCACTTCCGGAAGCTGGCGCAGTCCTTCTACAACAGACTTCCCGGTGCCACCAATCCTCTTATCCAGGGGCTTGGGAATTACGTCATCAACCCTGGAGGGTGCCATCGACGTCCCAAATCCCTACTCGGATAAGCGAGATGTGTCAAACAGTGGTTATGGAGGCTCTCACCCAGGGCCCCCCCATAGAGTAGTGTCTCCGCACGTAACTCTAAAAACCCTTATTCGGTTTTCCAACACACTTTTGTTTTCCCCCACCATTATTAATAATATATATTTTCTTTGTTTCAGAACCCTCATGAAATAAGACAATCCATTTGTTTTAGTATTCGAAACCACACGGTATGACCAATTGGTCGGTACGTGTTGGAACTTGCTCTCGTGCTCCCCTTCAGGGTGCATCAGAGTATGCTAATGTGATGTGATGTGATGTGATCACATTTTGTATTCAATTATAACGATTTGTTGGAGGAACAGCCTGCACGTTAATCAAGGATCAGCGAACTAAGCTACTGGTGATAACGATGTGTGAGGTATCGGTCTCTTCTCCTCGCCGCAGATATATCAACGCCTGTCACTATGAGTATTTGTATTAATAATCTTTGATAGAGTTGTTACTCTTTGTTTCTATGTCCATTTGACATAGTTTAGTATGTCAGATTTTCTGACTTGTTTTTCTATGCCCATAAGGCATAGTTTAGAATATTAGAGATCTTGCTCTATTTTTCTATGTCCATCAGACATAGTCGTAAATACCTGGGCAATAGCTTAATGTTTAGGATCATATGGTGAGAATCAGGTTATCCATCGCTTTGTTCCATGACCTAGTTGGGTCTTTTGACTGATACCAGTCTCTAAAATGTCTAATGATTCACCTTTCTTCGGTATCAACCTGTGGGGGTGCTACTAGTCTAGAGTAGTGGCCCGCGCGGTATTGTTTATTTTGTCTGGCCTCCTTCAGGCGCCGTTTTTATTACTTAATATTTAACTGTTTGTACTAGTTATAGTGTGTCTAGACATGTGTAGAATGTTAAATATACTATTGAATGATCAGGCAGTACTAATTAGGAATAGACCGGTCATAGTTAATAGCCTAGATTCCTGGTAGCGCATGATTAACTATTTGTAAACCTATAATTCCTCTTTTATGATCGTATTCTTTGTATCTCGTATTTCACTTTGGGGTTAACTCATCTTAGCTAGCTCATTTAACCACCAACATTATAACTCTTTAAACAAGGACTTTCCAGAATTTGGTATTATTAACTATTATTCATGAAAATGCCTTTCAGGTCTAAGTCTAGTTAGTCGCTAGCTGGATAGTTGTTATGTGTTGTTGCTTAAAAACCTTAAATTAATATTTGCTTCCTATTTAAATTGCCGTTGTGTTGAGGCAGACGCACCTTCGTAGCGAATGTGTGTTAGTTCCACTTTAACGAGTTACTCCCATTCGTAATGTAGGATGTATCCGAATAGTCCAAGGCTCCCTAGTCAGACCCTCGAGTTTTAGAATTGATGCGGTCTTGATGATTTTAAACTTCTCACGCTGTTCATAGCGAAGACTGCATAAAACAATTCGAACGGCAACACCCTTGGCCCCGCAGTGCTGCTTCCTACCGAATATCTTCGAAAATATGTGAACGCCATTTATCAGCTATAATGAAAACGAAATATTTGTTGTTATTATTATTATTATTATTATTATTATTATTATTATTATTATTATTATCACACTCTACTAAAAAGCGATATTATTTTATAAAGCATAAACTATTTAAATATGCAAACTATTAACACATTAAAATGTGCGCAACAATAGAGTTTATACCTATCAAATGTATGATATTATTCATGTGTAAAATCTTTAAGTTAATAAACACTTTATACCTTAAAATATACCTTAAAAAACTACAAAATACGTGTTTTACAAAATTGTTTGCAAATTTGCCTTCACGCAAATGCATGTACATTTCCTCTAAATTCCTAACTTTAAGTTAAAATAATTAATATATAATATGGCGATTTGAATGGTTAGTGGAACCCTGAATAAAACAGTTACAATAAAATAATAGCCAGTGCGAGAGTAATAGTTATATAAAAATATAATTAATAAATGATTGTATTAATATTCTTGGTGATTATTGCTTTTGAAAAAAAAGTGCATATATATATATATATATATACACTATGCTTATTACTACCCGTCCGAACAATACGGGCTATAGCCACAGTAGTAGGGTAAGGATTAAGATGGTAGGATTAATGAGAAATGTACCCACATTTATGTGAAGGGAGAGGGAGAAACCTTTTTGGAAATATGTCCTCAGTTCCTGCTGCTAAGATTGCCTATCCCCGGAAAAACATAATTATGAACCTGACATTAAGACCGCATGCCCACCGATAGTGTTTTATTTATATAATTATATTGTCACCACCCACTCTACTACCTCTTAGCTACGGCCACACATCAAGCGGAGTTTGATTATGAGAATGTTTTCAAACATGAAACATATTCTTTAGTCAACTGGGTCAGTCTGGAAGAGACAACAACACGACCAAACTACACATGTCAGTTTCACAACAGTGAATATTGACAAAACAACCTTAAACGTTGACAATTAGAACAAATCATTACTTAATAAAGATCGAGCCAGATATTTATAATACTACAAAAAAGTTCCTAGTGGGCATCTTTTAAATTGTTACAAAAGTGTCTGGTTCATTACAATGAATATAGACCGAATAATTTTAGAAAAGGTAAATTATTAAATTTAATATCACACAGATATTTCAAAGAACACAAGAGTTTGGCTTATAGACCTCAAGTCAAACTCTTGCGGGACTATTTAATGTCGACACAACTAGAGACGTTAACAAGATCCATATTTGTTAATAATAAATAATATAACATACGAAAAAAGCCTAGTTAACCCACCAGTAATTACTATTAAATAATTTGGGCAATATTAAAGTCTAAATCAATCAATCAGCAAAATTTTACGTTACTTTAACATATAATTCAAATAATAATCAAATAAGGAAACATCGTCAAAAAGGGAATTTACATTTACTGCAATAATCAGACTATAAAAATTAAATACTACAAGTAAACATTAATTCATAAATGTGCCAATCTAAAATATTCAAGTGACATAACAGACACTAGCGCCCAAGTGGCGCCACAAGACAATAAGTGTTTCATAACAAAATTTAATTTTATAAACTAAAAAACATTTTTAGTTATTAATTTACGATGCCTATTCCAGCTTATTCCAAAACCTACTTTACTTTATAATTCAAGTTTGAACAAGCCATAGTTCAAGTCTATTAAAATAATATCGAAGAAAATATATATATATTAAATACGTAATCATCCTGTAAATGTCCAAGTCCAGGACAGGACTTCTCCAGACGGCGTCGAATATAATAGTCCATTTGTCTTCAGGTTTATATAGTGTTACTAGTCACTTGGGTTAGAAGGGGGGGTGTCCCTCATATTAGTCGTTGACGTCCCATCGGCCATTTCGATGAACGCAGAGCAGCACGTAGTCCATCGATCAAGCTGGGATTTGCTGCCCTGTCTTGACCACGTCCACCAATGTTGATAGAGATCTTTTTGACCAGTACACCTGTGACGTACACACATCACGCGATGTCTTGGCGGTTGATACTCTTTTGCCCACCGGATGGTAGGATAGTCGCAGTTCAGTTGTTGAGTGTGTCTTTCGTCCGTCCCATCAGAATTACATCAACCAGTCCACTCGGAGCATCAGTTGCTGGCTCACCAAGGTTTGTTCGTCCCACCCTTCAATCTAGAACGCGACATGTATACTCCAATCTTGAAGGTTGTTCTAGCCAGAAGATACAAAGGGTAAGTACATGGACAGTTTGTAATTGCGGGGAGTTTATTCTTCTTTAATATTGTTTAATATTGTTCCTGATAATTATAGACTGAATCTACCTTGGGCTACAATAGAGAAGGTTTACTATTGCAGGAAGTTTATTAATTTTGAAGTTTCATACGGAGTGGGTAGTATGACTTGTAAGGAAAACCTCTACGTAAATATTAATATGGGGAGTAGTATGAAGTAACGTTACCAGATGTTACAATAATATAGATAGATAGATAGATAGATTTAAGTATATTTTAGAGTACTTTTTAATTATGTGTGTAGTTTATACCAGTAGTTCCCAACCTTAAGATGGCCGCACACCACTCAGACCACTCTTCTCCCCCACCCATACTCCCGGTCAACTTCTTACACCACAACTCTTCCATGTTTACACCAGATTCAAACGAGTCCTTGAAGTTACTATCGTTTTGAAGTTCGATCACCTCTTCTAAGATTTCATCAGGAAGGTCCTTAGGCTTGACACTGAGAGGATTTCAAATTAGTTTCTTAATTAACTCACTTACATTTTTTCCATATTCTGGAAAATAACTTGTGGATTTATCCTTGAGTATTTGTAAGTGACACAACACGCTATTCTGTGACGGTAGCATAGTTCTTATCGTCAGTAAATGGTGTGTTTACATGAGGCCAGTTGATAGGCAGGTCAAACTGGCGTCAGTTTGACTGACGCCAGTGACTGACCTGTACATTTCCTTTGCTCTGTCCACACGGAGGTTAAAGCCATGCAGGTTTGAGGGCCAGTTAGCGTGTAAATATGGCCGAGTGTGCATCATCATTATTGCCTCTG
Source organism: Timema bartmani (assembly GCA_902151455.1). NCBI lineage: Eukaryota > Metazoa > Arthropoda > Insecta > Phasmatodea > Timematidae > Timema > Timema bartmani. Next base: position 28,475 of record CABFWB010002899.1, on the reverse strand, counting down.
GATGAATTAAATGACATAATTCAAAATCTAACTTACGAGTTTGTGTCCGAGTCATGTATTATTTTACTAGAAGAACTTAATAAGAAGAACCCATGGGTTCGAGACTGCCTGAGGAGGAGAGACACTCGTGGAGCATCTAATCAGCTACTGGCAGAGCTGCGGTTTGAAGACCCAGAAGAATATCGTGCTATTATGCGAATGTCACCAGAGTGTTTTGATTTTCTACTCTGTAAAGTAAAACCTCTAATTTTAAAGCAAGATACTGAAATGAGAGAATCTTTGAGCCCGAAGCTGAAATTAGAGATAGCTTTGTCCTACCTTGCTATGGGAAATAGCTACCGAACATTGCAAAATCATTTCCGAGTGTCCAAGTCAGCCATCAGCAGGTTCATCCCAGAAGTTTGTGATGCTTTGTACCAATGCATGGAATATTATATTAAGGTTATCTATTAAGAAGGAAGGTGAAATATAAGGAGCAAGTCTAGTCAAGTCTAGTCTAGTCACTTTGTACGTGCCATAAAAAACAGTTCAAGAAACCCAGGAGGATAAATAAAATACACAGTGCAACTTTAACCCGCTATAACGCACTGATTACAACTGGATTGTTAAGGGACAGTCGAACCTTGGACCGTCCACACGTCACCGATTGAGGTGCCAGTCAAGAAATATAGTGGTGGGGAAGTCACTGACTCGACCAACTGGCTCAAAACTACCCCTCGGGTAAGTCAACCTGCCTAGCCAGTCCAGTTGTTACTTGCCCGAAAAATCAAGCCAGTGCTGTCCACACGAAGCTAGTTACTGGCGTCAGTTAACTGACGCCAGTCGGACCTGCCTGTCAAATGGCCTCGTGTAAACGCGCCATAAGGGCTTTCAACGTCGGAAATGCTGAATAGTTTTTCTCTGGAACCTTGTCAATCCACAGATCAATTTTGCACAGAAATGCGCAAAGTTTTTCTTCAAACGTAAAAATATTGGCGACACTTTCCAACTTTTCATTTCCAGAACCCTGTAGATGCAAATTTAGGTGATTAAAATGGGAGAAAATATCCACGAGATAGGCCAGTTGTATCTCAAATTATTATTGTTTTTCGGTGGGCACTCCAAAGGCTCTCATGGACCACATGTGGCCCGTGGACTACCGGTTGGGAACCACTGGTTTATACCACGCTACCCATAGAGGTGAACACGTGGGAAAAGGTGTTAGTTATGTCTATCCTAGTTTTATGGTGACTAAGAGGTCGGGACTTCAGTACCCGTTGGGTGTGCACACGGCTCTCTTACTTTAGCTCAAATTATTTCCCAAGTTTTCTCCATTCAAATGCGGGTACACTTCCTCAAGAATCCTATATTTTATATATCCACCCCAAAATATAAATTTGCGTATAGCCCCGTCGAGTAGTAAGACGTAGCGAAAAAAAATGTTTTAACATTGGCACGATATGAAGCAACTAAGTGTATAGTCAAAACCCCAATATCGTAAAACAAGCATTCCATCTTGGAATAATCCACATACCAGCCTTGGTGGCGCTGTCTCGTGTTAGACAATAGTGCCGAGGACTAAAGATCGGGGTTCAATTTCGCTCGGTGCACTGAGGATGATGGTTTCCCCATTCTCTCTCTCCACACAAATATGGGTGCACTTCCTATCAATTACACTTACCTTACCCCAACCCATTAGCGTAATTAGTGCATAGGCGTACAACCTGAACAGGTAGTAAGACGCGGTGCTAACAAAAAAATCCACATAATCGGTAGTTGAATGCTTAAAGTCTTTGGTGTCCCTTTCTCAATAAATTGGCCTGCCGATGATGGGAAGATTGGAGGTTGAATCTCAGTTGAGTGCACTGATGATGGTTTATCCTAAATGGGTTTCCACTCAAATTCCACACAAAGGTGGGTACACTTTCTCTAAATTACACCCTACCTCATCCTTAACACATTAGCGTAATTATGACATATTATGAGTACAACCCGAACAGGTGAATCAAGGTGACAAAGAAATAATATTAATAAAATAATCAGAAAGTCACAAACATTGATCTCGTATGATCATAATAAACTTATTTATATTCGTAGCTATTTTACATTCAAAGGTACAACAAAAATAAAAAATAATTAAAACAAATCAAATCAATATAAAATAAATAAAAAAATAAACATTAATTTAACTAACCTTATTCATGGTGTCCATAGCTGTCTTCATTTTCTTTTAATCTTTCATTACAATTTATTACAGGAACTTCAATATAGTTTTGGTTAAGACGATCCAGTTTATCCTGATAAGCATGAATAGTTAATTTTGGGCTGTGTGGTATCAGAGCCTTTTTCCAAGTTTCTCTAATTTAATTTAGATAGTGTACAATCAAAATACCTTCATTATTACTCTTATAAACAACAACCAGAAAGTTATCGTTGTTCCTTTAAAAGTATTCTCCAATATAATGTTTAATTTCTTTAACAAAATTAAAATATAATCATGAGAGAACGCCCCGTTCCCTTTTGAGTTAAAAAAGAGAAAAGGCTTAACATGATTGTGTGTCCTAAAATTCAAGTAGTCATATAATAATACATATTATAAAACTGATATAAATATCCAATCGGGTCCTATTATATATAATAACTCTGGTAATTTGTTGAAAAAATTATACTTATATTAATATTTATATAAAAAACGGGATTAAAATAATTATTTAATTGCCGTCAGCAAAAAGAGCATTTCCCAATAAAAAAAAAGTCATATTTTCTTATTTAGGAAAAACCACCCACAGTGCACCCGATCGGGATCGAGCCTCGATCTCCCTATCCTCGGCAGTCTAGCCTAACACGAGACTAGCATATTAGACCGTGTGGCCACCAAGGTTAGTATTTTTAATCAAAGAGTTGTACGTAAAAGTCTATCATCGTAAATAGTAATATTAGTTGACTGCAACATTCCCTTCTCCCCCTTCCAATCATTGCCAAAGTTTCTGCACCTGTTGTTTGTTTTTAATAAGAGAGTCGCTCAAAGAGAGGCAGAGAGAATTAATATGTGGTGGGGTAACCTCTAGGTTAGTGTTGCCCTGGAAGAAAACCGCTGAACTACGTGTAACCAAATAGCCGGCTAGTCATTTTTTATTTGGGCATGGAAAGAAGTTTTTTTTGGAAACGGTAAAAAAATATGTAATTTTTAAAATCTCATTAATTTCTTTTTTAATAACAATTTTTTTATATCAATAGTTTTGATTGTTTTTATTTATTTCAAAATTTAGAGTGAAACTTATTATTTAAATTTTAATTTATGGCTAGAAATAAATATTTTGGTTTTTTTCTCGATATTGTTAATTTCTATAAATGTAGAAGAAGAGAAATAAAAAAACTCTAGTGAATTGGTATTATAGTTTTTGAAATATGCTTTCCTTGAGATTAACCTGTAGTTTCAATACGGTCGATTTATCTCCCGCCGACTCTTAAGGGGACCTGGTCTTGAAATTTTCGAAAAAATTTGAAATTTGTATTTTGGCCTTATTAAATAGTTTTTTGAACAAGAAAATGAATAGTTTCATATATTTTTATTATGTTTTCTATAATTTAAAATTAATTTAAAGAAATTGTGAATCTATCCATAAACCTTTATTACATGTACACTAGCTCAACCACATCTGCTACATTTTTTCTGTGTGCTTACAAATAAGATAATAGTTTTTATTATTTTGGTAGTGTGAAAATAAAGAGTTAATTAATTTCATTATCTTTCCCTTTACATCTTTGATTTGATTATTCATGGTATATTTCATTCCATTATTTAATATTATAATTTGTTTAGTGCTAATTTGTGAGTAAACAATATTTACCTATTTTTTGTTCTAGTGAAATAATCATGGGTAGAATTAATAAGTTTAATATAAAACATAAGTTCAAGGGAAATAAATATACTGTCCAAATGTCAAAAATAATCAATATAAATGGTAGTTCAACAATGAACAATTCTAACCTATGTCATAACCAATTGTCACCTTTAAAGGCCTTTTTCTCTATAAATGTACTATTTTTTTTGCCTTAAGTACACTTTACTAAAAAACTCTAAAAGGTAGAAACCCAAAATTTTGCACTCATGTTTATCAATGTATTATTGTAGATTTGTACTACAATTATCTTTATTGGAATATAATTATGCTGTAAATATTTAATTAATAACTATAAAATATTGTTTTTTATAACAAATCCAAAAATATTTTTTATAAACAAACTATTAATCATACTTAAATAATTTTAGTACACTTTAACAAGAACAGGGTACTTATGAAATAATAATTTTTTCGTCAAAATATATTGCTTAGTTTCTGAGAAAATTGTACCCACATTAACATTAGAAGTATAAGAAAATGTCTCACAACCAGGTACCCTTAACGACAGGTAGACCTTCAGTCCCAAGCTGAACTTGTTGCAGCCATTAGAGAATGAGGTTGGGTAATAAGTGACGACGGTAGACCTCCAGTCCCAAGCTGAACTTGTTGCAGCCGTTAGAGAATGAGGTTGGGTAGTATCCGACGACGGTAGACTTCCAGTCCCAATATGAACTTGTTGCAGCCATTAAAGAATGAGGTTGGGTAGTAGCTGACTGCGCCGAGGTGAGTTTGCTGTGAGTCACTTTAAACTTCCTAAAGTCACAGCCAACGACTTCCCGGATTGCCAGCAACCCTCCAATATTTGAGCAAGTTTCTGTGTGGGGGTACCCAAGCTACATCCTTTCAGACAATGGCCCCCAATTTTTCAACCGGGCATTGGCTAACGCATGCCAGAAATGGGACGTCGACCACTGGATTACTCCGATCTACCATCCACAAGCTAACCCCACAGAACGAAGAAACCAAGAGATCAAAAAGGGGATGAGGCTCCGCATCACCGAAAATCACTGAGAATGGACCAACACCTTCCAACTATCCTATTCAACTTCCCATGCCAGAAAAATGAAGCTACGTGGATGACTTACCCCCGTGATTACTCATGCACCCCCTTCAAACGAGGAGGCCAGACAGTGCGACCCCACCCCAAGGAACAAACGATGGAGTTAAAGACTACGGCCCCACGACATCCTGGAAAAGTGAGCATAGGGCCAAATGAAAGGAACTCCGTGGTAAAGTGAACCTAATGCGCAGCTGAGTGACGATAGTGCACGGTGTGAAAACTTTACAACCAAGTAAGCATAGTACGTAGAACAACTGAGCTATCACGTAGATCCATAAAAACTCACCAGACACGTGTTCCTTAAAATAATAAACATCTATCACGTAAGATAGGACTCACGAACTCACTCCAAGACAAGTAAGGGTGGCACTACCCCAGAGACAGCCTTGTGAACCTAGAGATGAGAGGATATGACACTGAGTAACTTTAACTTTGACCACTCGCTTCCGTAAATGTAGATTGAAAGTATTGCGTAGCTTTAGGTATGATCACCTGAATTGTTTAATGTAGATTTAAGGAACTGTGTAACTTTGGCTATGATCACCTGATTTATAAATATAAATTTAAAGAAATGTGCAACTTTAGCTATGATCACCTGACTTGTAAATTTAGATTTAAGGAATTTATGTGATTTGAAGTGTGAGATTGGGCCTATGCTCTGGCAAACCCATTCATAATAGGTCCTTGCACGGACCCTGTTGACTTGTGAGTTAGTATAATCTTGCACACATCACCCCTAACAGTCCGGTGCTGCGTCAGAGGAAGGGGTGCGCACGCCACTCTAACAACTCCCTCCACCCCGGACTGACGCACAATTGAGGTAGATAAAAGCGGCTGGCCCAGAGCTCAGATTATCAGTGCTGTAGTGTTGTCGGCCAAGATTAGACCAAGCAGTAAATCTTAATACCATATTTTGCCGTGTCATTATTCTACCGTTTCTAGTTCTTCCCCCTTCTCCACCTTACCACACCATCTGAGAGCCAAGGTCCTTTCCCCCTTCTCTACCTCACCGCACCGTCGGAGTGCTGAGATTACCCCCCACCTCACCGTGCCATCTGATTGCTGAGGTCCTTTCCCCTTTGTCCCTCTCACCACGCTGTCTGAGTGCTGAGGTTCTTACCCCCTCCCCTACCTCACCCACCCGTCTGGAGTGCCGTGGTTTCTTCCCCTTCCCACCCCACCGAGTCATCCACGTGCCACGGTCTTCCTCTTAACATCTCTCACTCACCCCTTTCCTTCCACACCAGTCCAGGGCCGTGTCGTGCTATGATACAGAAAGACGGCCGGATCGGGCGGCACCGTAAGGGGCGGCATAAGCAGCGAAATCAAATTACAATTCAATAATTAAAAATCTTTACACGACGCTTTTCTATATTGGTCTTTGTTATTCCGATATTGATGTATACGACTTATGATTTATCGCACGCCTCTACCTAAGCGTTTAGGTACCCTTTGATTTCGGCCTCTGGTGCAGGTGCATCGTTGGTGAGAGCTCGCCGAAATACTTTTGATCTGACAGCGCGAAGCTATTTTTTTGTTTGTAATACACCACGCGGCCGCTTCTAAAAGCTGAGGTGGCAATTATCACTAAAGACAATTTCACGTGCTACGTGGTTCTGCTTTGAGCTTTCAATTATTGACAATATTTGATTTTAATGTTAGTTTGTCTCGAGTAGTGGCAAGTGGCTGTGTTTAAATCATTATATCAGATATATAATATATCTGTATCAGTATAATATTTTTGCATTTATACTAATTCAGTTTTTGTGTTTAAAAAGTAGATCAGGTAGGAGAAATATTGTTTTTTAAAGCAATTGTAATTACTTATTATCATTGAAAATGACTATATCATGACAATAGGGACTTGAATTAAAAAGTAGTATTTGCATGGACTGAGTATATACATTGATCTCTATAATAAAACTGGATGGACATATACGGCTGAAATTTTCATTCTGTCGTCCGCATACCTTTGTGTAAGAGAGAGAGAAACTTTCGGGTATTTCTTTCTCCGCTACACCCATACAAGGCCATGTGGCATTTTGACATCGTTCATTAATTGGATTTAATATAAGAGATACATCAATGTGTGATTAATTAAATGAAATAAATATGTTAATAAAGCTTTGAAGAGCATAACAAAGTTTGAAACTGGTTATTTTTTTCTTTAAATAAGTTGATGTAGCCTAATATATACGATGATTTTTGAAGGAAGCTAGCTTGTAAGTCTTTATATCGTACCAGAATCCTACCCTATAGTTGTGTTTAGGTAGGATAAAAGACTTTCCAAAAGGAGATTTCTACTTCCGTTCTAAATGGCCGTTTATCCTTACCAAAATATTATATATATGATAGTATTCTGGTACGAAATAAAGCCTTACAGATTGGGATTATTACTAAAATCAGGGTTTTGTAGATACCGTACTTCCTATAACCTAAATTATCATTTTAACGTAAGACTTCTACACAAAGTATGTCATTCAAACAAATGTAATACAATTTTTAACTAACTTGTTTCATTATAGTTATCGAACTTTCAACAAAATATCGTTTCTGAAAGCAATATACAAGATATGAGCCAACTTTTTTTTAAATTGTAATATAATAGGTACTTTCTACAAGCCTATAACCTAAGTGATAGTTTGAATGTATGGCAATTACATAAAGTTGGTCATTCAAACAAATGTAATCAAGTTTTACGATACCTTATTCATTGTATTTATCGAACTTTCAATATAATATGGTTTTATGAAACCAATATACAAGCTAATAACCAACTTTAAATATTAGTGTAATCTTGGCAGACTGTAAACAACATTGATGATAACTACATATTTAAATATGTTAAATTATTATTATTATTATTAGCACCACGTCTTACTACACTAATGTGTAATGGTAGGGTGATTGTGAGATGAAATGGAGGACCTACAGTTTAACGTGGAATCCGAACCACGGTGGAGGCCTGGCATTCCTCACAATCACAAATATGTTAAAGATTTTATTCGTATTTGTAGAGTATTACCTGTAAAACTGAATTGTATATCCTTTAACGTAAATGTTTCTTCAAGAAGGTGTGGTATAATACTTTACTATTTTCAAACAATAACACTTTTATTTATCAGAAACATGTTTACGCATAAGAACATTGAAAGAAACCGTTAAATCTATCCCCCCTACAGTGTAGCAGACGATAAACTTAAGAGTCATGCTTTTGTCCTTAGCAATGTGTTTGTGTATGTCCATCCAATTATATTATAAAATTCAATGAGTGAGACAAAATCTAAAAAAAAAAACACTTCAACAGACGCGTGATCAAAAATTTTGCACCTAGCAATGATAGATGGCGCTGAAGCTTAGCCTCTAGACATACACAGCTTTACATAACTATAAAATTTCACTTACTTATGATGTGTTACACCTTATTTTACTGCGATAAGCATTCTATAATTTCATATCACCAATCCTTTTGTCTAAGATAGTATAATTTACCAAATCGTAAGAAACTTACGTAAGAGCGGTAAAGGGAGAGGTGGGAAAGAAAAATCTTACGATCCCTTACATAGGGAGATTTTGGGGGAAGGGGGGGTCGAAATAATGAAAAAATCATTACGTAATTTATGAACAGCCCCCTATAAAAATAAAAATATATTTCAAGTAAAGGTTTTTTTATTTTTATTTTATTACAACTTTACAATAATAAGCTATTTCGAGTCTCAAATAATTGCGAAGATATGATTAAAATTGACAGTATCTGCTTACGTAAATTACCCTTAAAATTATGATCATGGGAGGATTAGAACAGCCATTTAGTTTATAATGATAAACAATTCCCAGATACGAAATTTAATAAAAATTGTAACAGCGGATTTCGAGATGGTTTTTTCTCTCTTTTTTACCTTTAGTAAACTACCCTCAATTTTAGGGTAAGATATCTAACTCAAAAAACTCCTTGGGGGAACCTTATAAAACCATACATACTAAATTAAGCCTGATCTGTAAAATGGTGTCGGTGGCTCTAGGCCTAGATATAGACACACAGGCAGACGGTATCGCAAAAAAACACCTTTTCGGTTTCGGGGGGAGGGGGGGTGGCAGTTATTAAAATTTAGACCTTTTTACGAGCACAGTACTTTTCTTATCAAGGTGTCAAGAGAACATAAAAATTGTATATTTATGTAAATATGAGCACAAATCATAGTCTTATACGCTTCAATGGTACAAACACATTTTTAGACATTCTTAAAACTACTTTCAACTAAAGGCTCAATGGCAATATGGAGTAAAATAATCACAATTTAAGAAGCAAAAAATAGTAAATATTTCATTGGACACTTATGTAAGTTTTTGAGTCCATACAGTCATAATGTCCCATTATTTGAATATTGTATTTATTTTTAACCTATCAACTATAGTTATATAGTCTTATGAAGAGTGTTTAGTTAGATACCAGTACATATTTGAGCTTATACACACTTTAACAACTAAAGTATTTTATTGTAACATACCTCCTATATAAGCCTTCTCTTTAAAAGCCAAAGTTGTTAACCTAAAGCTTAAGCCAAACAGCTGGTTTTGTTTGTAAAACAATCAAAATTATTCAACATTAAAACTACTTATAAACTCTTACATTATTACAACATTTCAAAATGGAACACGCTACAAATCTTATTTTTGAGACAAGAGTCTAGATTCATAGAAATATGTCATAAACACAGTTAATTTATTACATTTAATTGGGATCAAAATCAGCTTAAAGTCACAAGTACTCAACTCTCCAAAGTTCACTCTATGAGATGAGATTATTGGTGTAATACGTTCCGCATTTTCTGCATAGGTTTCCCTAAACATTAAATATTCTCCTTTGCAGTCCACAGCAAGTGATTGTAGATTCTAACTTTAAGGAGGTGGCTTTGTGCAAAATGGCCTGTGCTTTTTGCATTGTTTAAGCCAATGAGAGTATATTATCCTTATTTTCTTAATCCCTTTCCTAGCATTATATGTACTATATCTTATTTATGTTGCACATAAGGAAATTGCTCAATAAATGTTTCTAGGATATGTGTGTGAACATATCTGTAGGGAATTTGAGATTCCCTAAGTCATCATGCCCTTTATTGAGATATGCTCTATGAAAAATTAGATAATCATGTCCCGACTCCATGTTGGCATCACACTTTGTTAATGTATGCATGCAGAGTTTACAGTGAAATTTCATTTCTATCGTTTATGCAAGATAGCCAGCAACATATTTAAAAGATCGAACGGTAAAACAAATAAATATCTAATCTTAATTTGTCATGATAAAATAACGTTAAAATTGTATGTTTATAGTTTCATACTCGTTAGTTCCTATTAAAAACCATTCATTTAATAACAAAATATGTTAAATAGTAATTAGGAAAGCATTTTGATATACCTATTTATTTTGTATCTCACTTATCAAAATAATATTTATGTAGTCTACTATCGGTTTACACTGAAAGGTGACTAGACTAGCCTATAGCCGTATTTTATAAGCCACAATGCTACATTATAGTCTATAATAATAAAAGAAAGTGTTTGTATGTGTGTGTGTGTGTGTGTGTGTGTGTTTGTTTGTGTGCGAGGCCTGGCCAAATCTAGGACACGCAGAGATCAGAAATTTATAACATAGGTGGATGGAAGTAGGTCCGAATGCACCTCAAAGCCGCATTTTTAAATTTTAAATTAGCTTTTTAATATGGATATTTTAATTAAATTTTGAAGAAAATATTTTTTATTGGTTTTAGAATTACGTTTTAGTCACGGGCAACGCCGTGCGGGATTGCTAGTAATTCATAAAAGAAAGCTTGCTAACTTTTAAGATAAAATTAATGGAGTGTAAGGCATATAATACGTTGAATAATTGCTCCAATAAACTGTACATAATTCTATCTATAAGAATGAGCCCTATATTATTAATTAAAATTTCAAACTGATTTAACTTTAATTAATACACAGAATTTCCTTTCAAGATCGAATGATAAGGCAGGATTCGCAAACAAACAGCCCGCGAGACATAGTGATCGGCCCGTTTGTTTTCAATATCTTTGTGTTATTATCCGGTCTGCATTCATGTACTCACACAAAATACAATAGTTTAACTTTAGTGTTTATTACGTAATTTTAAATAACAGAAACCCTTAGTACTCTTTAAAACCATCCTATATATTTGTTTTAACTTTAATTACTTGAGTGGGGAACTTTAATATACAGCGGGAAAATACCAGTTTTTAAATGATTTCAAGTATACATTATGATTTTAAATACATAGCATCAAATAACTATTGTAGACCTGCATTAGTGGCCACGCGGTATGGTATTTAGCTTTCCTTTATCAAATTAAGTCATCTTTTCATAGGGTCACAATTTGTAGGGTTGTTTTATACGGTTCTATATAAGATATCACACATTTAAAAAACTTTGGAATCAAAATTTAAATTATTTAGCTGGTCAGAACTGTCACCCTCATTTTGGTAAAAACAATATTAAAAAATATCTAGCCACTTCTTAAATAAATGGGTATTCCTAGACGTCTGCAATAATTCTGCTCAGCGCTCCTTAACAAATAATTATTGCAGTCCACAGCTAGTCCCTTAGTTTTAAAAAAAGAAAAGGTCCATTGTGTTTCAAGTTTTCTTTGTAATGTGTAGTCAGAGTAAACTTATTTGTGTGGCAGGATTATGTTACTTTGTGACGAGAGGGGGTTAGAGACAGGGGAGGACGCTACTTGAAGCTTGCTCGGTGACAGCCAGCCGACAGGTTAACTCGAGGAGCTCATATTTTGTATCTGCCTTCTAGTACATTCGAGTTTAAAGTGAGTTTTTAAAAAAATGCTCACTTGATTGCATTGTAGTCACTAGGGATTGCACCTAGCGATCCCAACGTTGAAGGAGTAAAGCCTCGAAAAAGAGCGCAACACGTTTAACCTAGCGGTTGTGGATCTTTTCTTTCCTTCTCTGTGTCCTAGGCTAATATTCCACAGTTTATATTAGTAATTAGCTCAGAGTAGACCTGGTTTCTTGTGTAGTCTCCTTTACTATAGCTAATAGAGAAAATCATACAAGTCACTATAAAAAAATAGCAGAGACAGCCAGAGTGTATTGGTAGAGTCTAAATGACAATATTCTGAGAGCAAACTATTGCTCTAAGTGACACGCAGCCCACACGGTTGCGGAAAAGACAACTTAAGTTTATTTTAGTCCTCAACAACAATGTATTTGGAATTTATACTTCCATTCTAGATGTCTGTTTATCCTAACGAAATACTACTATATAGTAGAATTCTGGTACGAAATAAAGCATTTTAGAGCGGGATTCTTACCAAAATCAGGGTATAATAAATACCGTAATTCCTATTAGAGTATAAGCTAAATGATCATTTGAACGTTAAACAAATGTAATAAAACTTTTAAGTATCTAATTTCTTTGGTTATAGTTATCGAACTTTCAACATGATATGGTTTCCGAAATCTATATACAAGATATAAGCCAACTTTGAAAAAGTGGCAATATAATAATTTATAAAAACCTATAACCTAAATGATATTTTGAACGTAAGATAACAACACTAAGTTTGTCATTCGAACAAATGTAATCAAGTTTTAAGATACCTTATTTCATTATATCTATCAAACTTTCAATGCAACTTGGTTTCTTAAACCAATATACAAGCTAATAGCCAACTTTAAATATATTGTAGTCTTGGCAGAATGTAAACAACATGGATGGTAGCTACATATTTAAATATATTAAAGATTTTATTCGTATTTGTGCAGTATTACCCGTAAAACTGCATTGTATATCCTTTAATGTAAATGTTTCTTGGGCCAAGTGTGGTATCATTCTTCACTATTTTCAAACAATAACACTTCTATTCATCAGAAACATGTTTTCATTCAAGAACATTGAAATTAATCGTTAAAGCTGTCCCCTCACAATAAAGCAGATGACAAACTTGAGCGTCACGCTTTGGTCTTAAACAAGGGGTGTCTCTATGTCTATTCAGTATAGTATTTCACTGGGTAATAATAATGAAAAAAAATTACATCGAGATATTAAGGGCCACTGTTTCAATGTCAGGTTTTGTCGAGGTTAAATTATAACCTCAGATTAAGATGTTTATTACCTGTTTCAATGTTAGGTTATCACATAACCTGAGCATAAACTTCAGGTTTCACTAACTCGAAGAAGGTGTAGAGGTTAGTGAGTAAACCTCAAGTTAATCACCGTAGAAAACAACATGGCCACCCCTTTGTCAGCTGACTGCTCAAAACATTCCAAAATGTGTTGTTGGATTTCGTTAAGATAAAGTTTAATGATGCTATTTGATTCCGATTAAGATATTTATGATATGCTAGAGTGTTTTAGCCAGCGTAAAAATCCTACATTATGAACAAGAACTAATAATTATTTTGAAGAATGTGTGGAGCTAGATTAAAAAAAGTTTTAGACTTACGAAAACTATTGCCACTGATTTGTTAAAGATTATTGGAGATAGTTTTAAAAGATAACAAATGAGAGCCTAGCTATTGGAGTTATAAAATTAATACCTCAATAAAAAATATATAGACTTATGTGATCGTTAGTACTAAACCAAATAGTAATGCAAGATTCTTTGATGGTTGAATAGTTTGGCCAAAAGAATATAAGTAGGCCTAACCTATATTTTGGCAGCCAGTCATATCAATTGAAAAGTGGGCCTTTACAATGCTTTATTTATTTAAATATTGCATAGTTATGTGTAAAAACAACTTTTACTCGCATATTTAATTATTCCTTTTTCGAGTAATTCATAAAGGTCTCGGCATATTTGTATTAA
>CABFWB010002899.1:0-10833 GCA_902151455.1 Timema bartmani | reverse complement strand
TAAGACGTGATGATAACATAACTTAAAAATGTATGCAATTTATAAATTGCTGGAAATTATTATATAGAGATGTTAATTAATTGCTGCAGGAGTGGTTTAAACATTTAATGTGTGTAACAGAGAAGACTTATTAGCTTAATATTAGTTCTTGGTGGAATGGTTCCAATACAATCTAAATATCAAGTAAAATGCTATTGGAACGCTCTTAAATGGAGCTCACAATACAGGACAAATCTAGATAAAGGCTTTTCATATGTTTCTAACGAGTAAACAACAACAACAACAACTGAGTTAAGGAATTAAGTCTAATTATTGTGTGTATCTAATATATTTGCATTGTGTCTAGTTAGACTTAGCTTACACACAATCCTCTGCTATGTTCCTGTATGCACATAACATTTATTTAATAGCAATAGTTCTGTAATAACTCGTTACCTACTTTAAAACATGTAAATATACTTAAACTGTGTTCATAGTCACTTTGGATCATGTGTAACAATCTATAAATACTGTAACACATTGAAATTGATATTGTATTGCATTAATATAGATATTAGGATAGTTAAAATCTAATCAGTAAAGTTAATAAAATCACATGGGAGTCAGCCTAAAATATAGGGCGAAAGAAAGAATTGCTGAATGCTTTTATAAAAAGAAACTACCATATACCTTTGATTCTAAGATGCACTTTTTATGCAATCTAAACATCTATAAAATTGGGGTGCATCCTAGAATTGATAGCGTCTTAGAATCACAGTTATTTTCAATTTTTCCCGCGCTTTCCGCACAGCACCACACTTTTTATTTCTACACGGAAGTGCCACCTCCATGTTTGACCATTTAAGGATTACTTGAGAAAGGAATATGAATCCTAGGTGTTAACTGACATCCTTCCGCTGACACCTTCTGGAAAAATTAAGAAAGCGCCAGCATCAAAATTGCCAGAATGGGTATCAACAGCTTGTAAGCTAATCCCAGAAATAATAGTGCATCATTCATATAAAACATGTTGCATCACCAACATTCTCGATGGCTCAGGAGTTGAGGTATTGTGGGAGAATAGTGATAAAGACAATGCAGATATCAGAGGAATCACACTCTGAAGATGAAGTAGACTCTGATATTGATTCAGATGCCGACATTGATGACTCAGAAGAATTAGACTGATATTGATTAAGTAGGAAGTGATACCACCTACTGATAAATAAGGTACTGCCTGTATTTTGTTGTTAGTAAACTGAATTCTGTAATAAAAATATTTCTTAAATTTAAGATTGCTTTTTTGCTTATTTTTTTTTCTGTTGGTGGTACTGAAAAATTAAGGTACGCCTTACATTCAATGGCGTCTTAGAATCAAAGATATAAGGTACTATCCCAGAAAGGAAAAGTATGTACCTATTTATTGTTGAACTCGCTCAAACTACATATTATGACAGGAATAAAAGACTAAGTACCACTGTACCCGTGACTGACCTAGACTTCTTGGGAACAAACACTGAGAAAAGCTAACATGTCAACACTGTATAAACTTTATAACAAAATATTAAAAAATAGCTTTTCACTAAATTGGAATACACTTAGATAAGTATTTTTAGGCATTGAAATTATTTAGCTTGTAAAGCCCTATCCAAATATTCATTATAAACAAAATCATTAAGCTTAGTCATTTTTTAAATATTTCAAATCTTCATAAAACGGTCATTAGCAAACTACCCCATTTTTCTTATATGCTTTTCCTTTTTGTTTTCGGTTTCAATACTAAAATATTTTCACATGGCTACAGTTATAAACATTATTACTAGAGTTGGGTCAAATACAAATCTGAATCTTGGAATAATTATGAACATAGAGGAAATATAAATATAATATAATAATATAAAACATTCATACATTCAGTTAAGTGTTAAATTACTGGTCTGGGGTCTGATTGTTAAGTTATAACATGTAATTATAACTAGTTCTAATCACCATCAAGAAATATCTGAGCTCTAAAACAAACTTCACCAAACGGTTTGAAATTTTGCAGATGTTTGTGGGTGATGGCCTACCAGCCCTCATATGTTCACAATGTTTTCATCAAGTGAATGTGTCCTATGAGTTCAAGAAGCAAGTAGAGACATCAGACAACACACTTAGAAATTATCTTCAAAAACAGGTCAGTATGCGCACTATGCCGCAATCACGAAACATTGAGGTTCTCTTGTGTTTTCAAATTTTTAACTTAACAACTTAACATGACAATCACACTGTTTTATGGCATCCCGTCTTAGTAGTACAGGCTATATTCTTATGTACCATTTATGTTAAGATGTTAGGGATGGTTAAGGTTGAATTTAGAGGAAATGTACCCACATTTGTGCAGAGGAAGAGTAGGAAATCATTTAGGAAAAACCCAAAACGGCCAACTGGGTTTTGAACCTCGATATGCGGCCTATCACCAGCATTCCAGTCTATTGGGAGAATGATTCCTTAGACCAATGGTATTGAACCTGGGGTACACCGAGACATCTAAGGGGGTACATCAGCTAGTGCCATGTGCTCTCACAAGTCAAACTCTTAGACCTTTTTCAAAATTTTCCTATGTGTAGATAAACCATATTTTTCAGATTTTTTGGTCCAAAATTGGATCCAGTAAAAAATGTTGTATTTCCATGCGATTTAGGTTAGCTTACTTTCTCTGTCAATTTAGGAAGAAAAACAAACCCTTCTATTTTGCTTACTTTCCCACCAATTCTTTTGGAATCAAATTAAAGCTTTTTTCTCTCTCTCTCTTTCAAAATAAGGTATAAAAACGCTACTAAGTGCCACAGAAAAGTGATACCGAGCAAAGTGAATTTTAATCATTGTGTACCTTGGTAGGTTCAATAAGTCACAACTTACACATGTACATACTTTTTATTTTGTAGAATGAGTTAACAATGTACTTGCTATGTTTAAAAAATAAGAAGGGTGTTTTTATGGCTATCAAATATATATATTGCGTCTTACTACCTGTTCAGGTTATAGGCATGGGCTTATATACTTATTACTCTAATAGGGTAGGGATGAGCAAGGAACCATTTTAGAAATAATCTACCTGGTTTGGCATGAAAGGAAATCATTAGGGAATACCACCAAAATATTAAGTTGTATTAATTATTTGATAGCAAAAAGTAAGTCTCAGATTCCTTGTTGATTTTAATTCTGTGTAAAACATTTTTTCAAAGAAATGATCAAAACACTTTGTGTCTCCTCTGTATGTTATATAGTCCTAGAGGATCTTTTGGCCACTCTATGCAATATTACCTTTTTCAATCAGCAAAAAGATAAAAATAATTTGAATAGTTTATTGTGATTGAAACCCAAGGATTTATGAAATAAGTCTACACGAGTGTGTCTCTTAACAGGAGACATTCTGTAGTGGCCTCCTACCTTAGTCCTTATGTCTCCCTCCACACTTCTGGAGGAAGGCTGTGTTTGAATGGGAGCATATATTTTTTTAAACTGTTACAAAGTTGTTTATTTTAATATAACTTCAGATTATGATTTTATTTTAAGCATATTTTTTAAATTTTAAATCATGGAAACATTTTTATTTGGACATCCCCTCCAAGAAGACTGTTCATCAACAGGTAGTTGAGCAAACTTTGTAAATTGTTCTGAACTAGTGAATTGTCACCTCTCCTATTTAATAGAAGTGACGAATACATACATTTACAACTTTATTAAATGAAACATAAGAGAAATATACAAGTTTAACAAATCTAAACAAGTCAATAGAATTACATAAGGTTTAAATAGATCTTGGATTAAACAGTCATTTGTTAACTAAGATAAATTAAATCAGTTACCCTAGACATATACATCATAATAGGGAATAATTGAAGTAAATACCTAGGTAACTAGGAATCAACAGAAGTAAGGCTGAGTCTATCGTTGAGTCTAGTAACTCTTCTAATTAGAACTAACACACATTCTGCTACAAACTGGCGTCTACCTCAACACAGCGACAATATAAATAGGAAGCAAATATTAATTTAAGGTTATGCTACAATACATAACATACATCCAGCCTACTAGACTTAGACCAGAAAGGTATATACATGAATTATAGTTGAATAATAGTAAATGATATCAAATTCTAGTAAGTCCTAATTTAAAAAGTTACTTCTATGGTAGTTATATAAGCTAGCTAGTGTGAGTTAACTCCATAGTGAGTTACGAAACACAAAGATAAATTTCCTAGAAGAGGAATTATCATTTTACAAATAGTAAATAGCGAGCTATCAGGAATCTAGGCTGTTAAAAAAGAAACTATGGCCGGAATATTCCTAATTAATACTGCCTGGACATTCAATAGTATATTTATACTTCCACCCAATTTTGAGCAAAAAAAAGTATTAACTAATACAAACAGCGGGCCGGAGACTAAGCACTATCCCCGCGGGCCACTACTACCTAGATAAATAGAGCATAAAGCCCATCATTCAAAATTACATCATATGGGCATAAAAAAAGTCATAAACTCTGGCATTCAATACTATATCATGTGGACATAGAAAAAGAGTAATAACTTTAACAATTAAAACTATGCTTATGGGCATAAAAAACAAGTCAGAAACTCTGACATACAAAACTATGTCATAGGGACATAGTTAAAAAAGAATACAAACACTCTAACACAGATTCTAACTTCAAATACTCATGGTCTCAGATGTGGCTTTATCTGTGGCGAGGAGGAGAGACAGGCGCCTCACACACCATAGTCACCAATTGCTTTGTCCACCGATGTATTTCTACGTCCAATTTATTCCTCCGTTGAATTGATACAATAGAATACAAAATGTGAAATGAGGAATGACTGTTTTATACAAACAAGACTGACGTCTTAGGGGAGGATCTCCACCCGGACAAAAAGGGGGGAGGTGAATTTGCAAAATTATGCCAAAAGACAACTAGTGCTGGAAGATGGCGTGGAGAACCCAGAGAAGCAGCTCTGTCATTTCATCAAAGTGGGGCCTGCGAGTAAGATGTCGTTTTGCTGAATCTCCAGGGACAGTCAGCTGGGGCACTTTTCTGAAGTTTGGGCATTTCCCGGCAACATGATTTCACCGTGAGCTAATATCTGCCACATATTATTAGAATATATTAGTTATTGTATTTATCGTTTTAATCATATATATGGAATTTTGAGTGTATTTGTTAAACGGGACGTTTACATGTTACACTAGGGGAAAAATAAGGGGAACTTTTAGTACTATGGACAAAATGTGTGAATTTTAAAAACATATACAACCAACATCTGCATGCTTTTTTTACAACATTTGAGGATTGATAGAGGTTATGTTGTGATCCATTTAAAATAAACAAAAATAATATATATACAATCATCTCCTTTAATTTTCAAGAAAAGATTATGTTAGTCACCCCAGTTAGTTTAAATAAATGATTCATATATTTATTTTAATGGGAATACGTGGCTGCTTAGTTTTTCTTTTGTTTTTTCTACAAGTAACATGCGTCAAATTTCTTCCCTAAGCCTCACAGAGTACACGCGACTACACCAACTAATAACAACGGTGAACAAATAAATATTGAGTTATTACACATTCAATTGACACTCTAGTAGTTAAAAAAGAATTAATAATATTTTATTAATCATACAAACTAACCAAATGAAAACATGGCAAACAACAATTGCCCAAAAAATACCTACCTAGTATGAGCTAAGAGGTTACACCACACGGAGGTATTAATTATACTTGCAAGGCAACCATACAAATCCACTAGGAGCGCTATAAATAGTATGTAAACATTTATAATAACAGATTAATAAGAACACCAATTTTCCTCAACAACAATAATTGTTGTTGGTATTGGACATTTCTATCAAATTCTGAAGAAGCATTCTTTTCCCTAAAGTAAACAAATCACCGCCAAGCTTGATGGACAATCTCATGGAGATCATAATGACAAAAGAAGGCTGCTAGATGATACAAGTGTGCCAACTTTGACTATTTTCTTTCTCAGGATCAGGCTAGCAAAAGAGAGTGATAATTTGGTCTTATAGTGGCGGCGAGCTTAAACATAGGATTTCTAATTAAATATAAATATTATACGAGTCGTTTTACTGCAATTTGATACATTAACTTTACACAAACAGTTAATTAAAATAATCTCAATTGTTGTCATTCCACCAATCAGGAATGTTCATAAACTGACCTTGCCACGCTATTTATAAGCCCTACATAAATATCTAAGTATATAATTGTGATGGTTTGCAGTTTCTTGTGTTTTGATATTACATTTATGTTTAATTGATAAGTAATCATAGGTACCGTAATTTCACATTTTTGTGTATTTTTAAAATAGTTTTAGTGTAATTTTATGAAATAAACTTTCATAAAGGGTTGTAAAGGTAGATATTAAAATTAATATTTGGATAGGCTTAGACAGAAAGGAGATGGGCGTAAGGGGGAGAAGGCATGACATTTAGTAAATACTATAAATGTTTAAACCACTGTTCTAAAGTCACCCATGTTAAAACTGTGATGTTATTTTTAGTACGCTGGTTTAGTTTATGAGGAGAATAAATGAATCCAGGATGAACACAAACCAAGCCCACGAAAGTTGTTAACTTTCTTCATAACTATTACGATAATCTGGTTACTTTTTTAAGGCAGTAATAATTCATTGGAAAGTCAAGATATTAAATAAATAATTAATACCAGAGCAAGTAAAACCTCCTGTGACCACACCATAGTAATAATAATAACGTTTAAATCAAACTCACCTTGATTTTAAGAATACACCACAGACTCTCAATGTATGCCATGCTTTATTTCTGTACCCAGTTGGCGGGGTTTCTTGAAAACAAATTTAAGATATCCAAACGTACTAGCACTCTCTGCTAGTTAAATAAAACACTTGGAAGCCAAAGGATTGATCACTCAACTCTTATGCCATCTATGATTAATAAAACCAACTGAAGAAGCCGGCAAGATAACTAATTAATATCCAACCGGTTGTTTTAATTGGGGCAGGAGTTGTGACAAGTTTAATAAATAATAACCAGCTATAAAACACTGTAAATCCTCAAGAAAATAATATTATATTAATATTTTATTTTTATGCTAGAAGACTTTTATTGACTCTGACTGGTTTCTAATATATTTATCTGTTGTTTTGGGAATTCATCCCAATTAAATTACACTCTCTTTGATTATTGCTAGAACTCTCTAGAGCTTTTGTTTGAAAGAAAAAAAGAAAGTTGCTTCCAGGGAAGAGGAAAAAAACCCAAGAAAAGATGGGCAGGAATTTTCATTTATGAGTTCTTATCTTGAAGTTTTTTTAAACTCAAAAGTGGAAATAAGGTGATAAACAATGCCACACTTATGAAGAATGAGTGATTGTTTGAGTGTAATTTATGGCCACAGAGTCTGAATATTTAATTATATATTACTACAGTATCTAAAAAAAGTGATTGTTTTTAAAAGAAGGCTAACTAACGGCCATAATGTCTAATTCATTTATAATTTCATCCTACTTCATCGTACAGCTTCTGTCATAGGGACTTACATCAGTCTACTAAATTTATTAATCAAACATTAGCCAACAAATAAGCTAACAATAACTTTTATAATCAAGAAATTATATTTTTAATAACATTTCTTCTTACTAACTGCACCATCGTTTATTCACATTAGTTGGAGATGTGCTTTAAATCAGATTAAAGTAAATATAATCAACTTGTGGGACTGTCATTGCTTATTAAGATGTATTCAGAACAATTAAATTTAAACTCAAAATTTGTCTAACCCTTTTTTTTTCTTTGGGATTAGAATAAAAGGAAGATTTTATTTACCAAGCAGGTCCTATAAATCATTTCCTATCACTGTGGGAGGTAATAAATTCTTTAAATTAAAATTTGAATTACTCTAAAATATTTATATATTATTATTATTGTACCTTATTATTATATTTATATTTACCTGAATATCCCTAGGCAGGAACATATGACATACAATGCAAACTGATTAACCATTTTATAGAAATCATTTAATGTTCTTACATTCATTTTAAATATTTCTAGAGAGTGTCTTTACATTGATCTTCTTCATGTGTATTCTTATATTCTGTTTTATTAAAGGAAGTTAGGTATCCTTAGGGTCAACATTGTCCAGCACGGACAGCATGTTTTATCAACATAAGTTTTAGACAAATAATGTCCATCATACAATTATCTATATTAAAGGTCAAAATCACTTTTGTGATCTGATGAGCCACTAGGCCAAAATATCAATTTAAATACTTAAAAATATGCAAAAACTCTCCGCGCCGACTTTTTCCCACCTTTAAGTCATTAATGAAAGGTCTGGTGTAAATGGTAAAGAGGAACAAAGGTCATAATTTTATGTTATTACTTTAACTGTTAAAAAATAAAACAATTTTAATAAATTAACAAAGCAATTGTAGGCGATACTGTCTAGGGATTGAAAAAAAGGAAACCAGATTTTGCATCTAATGTATTTATCTTTATATTGAACATTAAATCAATAAGTGAAGTAGTTTGTAAAAGCTGCTGTATTTATTGTGCATAATGTCCGTCACAGGAACACAGTGATACCATATCGCACACTTACAGTTCTTTGCACACATTGACCTACACTGGCAGCAAATCACTTCAGAACAGTCTTTTGAAGCTTCTGGAATGGTTGTACATGGTAGCGCATATCCACTAGAGGTACTCTTCCATCCAAGAGACGTAATTTGCGGAATCAGCAAATCCAGTTTCCAAATCGTTGCCATTGAACAAGTATATCGTGAGGCCGGGTTACCACCGCCAACGTACGGACAAGCCATCGCCATTGAACAAGCCCTGGACCTCCTCACAGCTGAAGACTGGGAAGTCCTCAACGCAGCCACCGAGATTAGCCCCGCTGCCTTGAACTACCAAGTCTTAGATCCACACATCGACATAAGCTCTGCTGGATATCCCGACGTGAGCGAGTCAAGCGCCGATGTCTGGGCAACATTCTACCATCGGCCAATGAGCTCGAACAATGGATAACTGACGTCACAGAACAGGAAATTGTGCTGGAGACCTTCAACAACTTAGAAGAATTGATTGCAAATCTGGGGTTGGAAATTGAAGACTATGAAACGGTGATCGACCCTCCAGCGTGCAGCACCAGAAGAGCTAGAACAAACAGAGACTCGGCACCACCCGACGTTCTAGAAGACGACGAAGTTTCGTCAAATGGCGACGCATCAATCTGTCCAAACTTGGGAAAATCGTTCATCAACCTATTGGACAACGAAGAAGACGGCGACTACATCCAGCTAAAGGACTGCCAATATGAATCACCAGCAGTGACACCATTAAAACCGAAGAAATGGAATAACAAGAAGAGATTCCGGATATTGGAGGACCCAGGCATCCAGTTACCGCGACCCCCAGAAGCTCCGTTCACCTTCAGGAAAACCAGGGATACAACTCTAATGTGAGAAATCATTAAAGATTGGTGTGAAACAGGTCTGCTGGTGAAGGACAACGAAGTCAAAAACGCCTTCTCACTCTTCACTATTCCTAAAGCCAACGGAGGAATAAGGGTAATACAAGACATCTCACCTTGGACTGAATTCTACACAACACCACCGTTTACCCTGCAGACGGCCGGAAACACGCTACAAGAGATCCCGAGAGAACACTGGATATGGAAGACGGATCTGAAATCAGGATTTTACCAAATTCCTATTTCAACAGAGGCTGGACGGAACATGGGAGTCTACTTCTTGGGACAGAAATACAGGACAACAAGGCTTCCTATGGGACATTCATTATCGCCGTCTATATTACAAAAGATCGTCACAGAGGCAACATCAGCAATCCAAGAAGTGATACCGGACCTACTCACAACGGTATATCTGGACGATATATTGTTTGCTCACGTGGACCGAGAAGTGCTCCAGCATGCACAAGAACTCCTCAGCACGATGGGCTTCACAATCAACGACCAGAAATCATCTACGGAATCCAAGAAGGCCCTGGTATACTTGGGTCTAGCCATCAACACCAAGACCCAGGAGCTGTCACTCACACCTGAGATTCACAAGAAGGCAATCAGAATGCTGAAACATCTCCCGAAGGCTAGCGATAAAGACACCCTCCGAATAGCAGGATATACATCATGGTTAGGATACAACCTGAAATGGCCAAGCTACTTGATTGCCAGATGTTACAGAAGATGCCCGGGGATGGCGCTTACAGCTCTGTCCTTGCCAAGATGGTGCCGAAGCAGATGGAGAACGCCATCAGGAAAACCAACAACAATTTTTTCAGACGCTACGCCATGGCAAGGTCGGCTGTAGGAGAGGAGGAGGAGGCCGAAATAAATGTAATTACATTAATATTTCTACATGAATAGTACCATAAAATTATAGTGTACATTTTATGAAAAGTTGGTCAGGGAAATTAGGGGAAATAGTCAGGGAAAGTCAGGGAGAATTTTTTTACAAATACTGTAGGAACTCGGTATCATAAGAATAGGCTTACCTGTCAAACAAGTTGTCACTCAGATACCCTTGAAATAAAACCAACTATCAAAAATATTTATAAATATTTTGTCATTCTTATTACCACAGCACATCAATCACATAGAAAATCACTATCAATCAAAATATCAGCAGCCAAGACACAAATAGTTGGTGATCTGCCAAGGTCAAGACCTAATAGTAACCAATGGTACCATTCAGTGGCGGGTTTACACTTTTGCCGCCAGTAGGCTATTCAAATTTTGCCGCCCCTACCGATCTCTACAATGTGTCAGTTCCTAGATTATTTTTACAATCCAA
>CABFWB010002898.1:69688-93576 GCA_902151455.1 Timema bartmani | reverse complement strand
CTCCTATCACGTAGAAAAAGAGACGATTATTGTTACATAATTACATAAGTTATACTTGATCAAGGATAGGGAAGGAAAATGCATCACAGAAATATATTATAAGTTTAACAAATAAGTTTATTAAAAAGCAAACAAAAAGATATAGAATTACATGTGAGTGAAAAGGTTTTAATTCAATTAATTAACGATAACTGTATTCTGTTATCGAGGTAGAAAACATTAGGTTGTACGAATAGGTATTAATACTTTGTAAACAAGGAACCGACAGAAGTTAGATAGAACATTTCGTTTAGTTTAATAACTTAAGAAATAGGGATATTCGCTCTTACTCGAACGATGAAGTGTCTTAACAACTCTAGAAATATGGATATTAGCTCTCACTTGAACGATGAAACATCTGCCACTACTCGACAACAGTAAAAAGGGATTAAGTTTTAGGTAGTATACAAAAGACAATCTAGCCAGGCTAGTACCAGACTAATAACTGAGGGGTCTAATCATGAAAAAAAGTGAAACCATTGAAAATAGAAACATACCATCAAATCCTATATTTTTAAATTTACTAAGAAGAATATTATTTAAACTAGCTAGCTTATATTAACCTTCATAGAGAGTTACAAAAAGTAAGTAAATAAGTCCCGTGTTATTTCAGTGCCTCTAGCAATAAAATGGTAAAATGTTATCAAAAAAATGTGTTTGTATTTTCTAAAAGCCCTTGGATTGTATCATTCATGTCTCCTTTCGACAAATGAATACTAAAGGTTCACTTTTAGCAAAATAATTGATTATGTAACTTTGTGAATCATTATTAATATGCTTTGTACTCATTTTTTCTGCAGCTTACCAAATTTTAACAAGGTAAGAAGGCTTACACTTGTCAGTTCAATTAACCTTATTTTTAGTATTTACTCTAACATGTATTACTTTTTGGCACAAGTAAAATAAAATAATTTGGGAAATGGTTTCTAGATAATCAAACATTGTCATATTATTAGCTTTCTTTTTACTTGGTGGTTGAACGGTTCGAGGCATAATTCTCACAACAGACTGGACTGCTGATGAACCAGAAGATCAGGGTTCAAATCCCTGTCGGGTGTACCGAGACTGGTTCTTCCTAAATGGTTGTTCACTCTCCCTTTGCACAAATGGAGGTACACTTTATAAATAAAACCTTCCTCATCTCTAACAAATTTGTGTACAATACAAACAGGTAGCGAGACGGCGTGTCAAAAGGAAAACTACTTCTTTTTTTGTTTCTAACCATACATTTTAAGACCAGTTCTGCCAACTGATGATTTTAAATATCTATAAGAGATGATAAGGGTGAGATCTAAAAACATGCACCAGCATCCACTAGTGTATAGTACAATAATAACTCTGCTGCTAGCTTGCTAAGTATTTTGTCTCTGTAGTGTTCGAAACTATTCAAGAACGTGGTAAAACAAATGTCCCACGTTTCCCCAGGTTGGTCGCTGATTTTGAGATGTACTGCAGTACTTTTCCTGCGTTCGGGAAGGACGTTTTAAAATCTTTCAAAGTTAGCCCGGACAGTTTTATCCAAATGGCCTTACAGCTTGCATTCTACAGGTAAGTTTGTGTGTATACAGATTGCATTCTACAGGTAAGTTTGTGTGTATACAGCTTGCATTTTACAGGTAAGTTTGTGTGTATACAGCTTGCATTTTACAGGTAAGTTTGTGTGTATATACTAGGGCTGAGGCCCTCGAATCTTTAAAGATACTCTTTTATTCATAATTTTTTCCCAAGATTCGGGTTTAAATTCGGATTTGAGTTTCGTAGATAAAATATTCATATTCATAAAACAGTGAATTAGGCTAACGCTAGTATTTACTCTACCTAAAATATATTGTCAAAGTATAAAGGTGTGCGAAGCTTCAGAAAATACAACTTTGCTTTGGTGGGAAAAAAACTACTTTGACATCTAAAAAACTTTGCCAATAAAAATATTGTAGTCTAAAAATAAACATTATTGTTCAATTTTTATATTTCTTTGATGTTATTTACATTAAAAATTGAGGTTCACATGGCAAAAATCGACAGTAATTGAATTGCATGGTGTGATATTTATTAATTCATTAGCTAGTGCTGGAATATGTTAAAATTATTTTACAATAAAATCTTTTGTTTTCCCCCGAAGCTGTACACCATATTAAATTTTTCCCACATAAAACATTTAAAGAAAGATTTAAACTTAAATTCAGAATTTGTAATTCATATAATTCCATTCAAAGCGAAACAGAAAAAAGTGTTCTCGGCACATATCTATCAATCTGCCACATTGAGTGTCGCTACTGTACTCTGGAATGTTCCTGGTAGGCTACACAAGACACCCGGGGCGCATTACGAGTCCGCTGGACTCCGCAAGTTCATCCACGGACGCACGGAGACCATCCGGTCATGCTCGCAGGAGTCTGTGGACTTTGCGATGAAGATGTTGTCCGGCACGGCGACCAATGAGGAGAAGTACCGAGCGCTGTTGGCCGCTATAGACTATCACAAGAACTACGCTATTGAGGTGAGACTACACAGGTGGTGTTTTTTTATGATTGAGTCAATAAAAACGTTAAATGAGAACTAAACTAACCCATAGGACAAACACAACATCCAGCCCCCAGCTGCTGTTAATTCATAACTGTGAAAGGGGGAAACCCACACTACCCCAATAATAAATTTTTCGGCCATGCTAGGAATCGAACCTGGGACTCTTAGCTCAGTAGGAAGGTACGCTTCCAACAGAGATAAGGTGTTGGAAGTAAATTGATTACTCTTGAATCTATTATTAGCACTGATTAATGATTTATCATAATTAATAATACACAGCTAGTTATGTTGGATGGAGCAAATCTGAGAATAATGGTAGAGCAATAAATAAAATAATACTTGTTTTGTTGACAGTGCGTGAATGGACATGGTGTGGACCGACATCTTCTAGGACTAAAGTTAATCGCCATTGAGAATGGTCTAGAGGTCCCTGCTTTGTTTAAGGATCCTGCCTACATTCGCAGCACACACTTTAGGATCTCAACTAGTCAGGTATAGTAAGAAATCAATAATATTAAATGCAGCTTATAATTTTACAAAGACACATATATATATATTTTTTTACATCCACTGCTGTTTTCAGCATGTGGTCAATTTTTTATTCAAGCCATATTTTCCAATATCGGCTTGCTAGGCCTGTTGTAGCTCCATATGCCTTATAATCTAACTTAAGACTAATACAGGCACAACATCCAGTCCCCGGACGTTAATTTATCACTGTGAAAGGGTAAACACTAAACCCACATTTCACCCATGACAAGTTTTTTGGCCATGCCGGGAATTAAACCCAAGACTATTAGTTCAGAAAAACACATGCTACCGAATGAGCTAAGGTGTCAGATACACTTATCTTATAATAAGGGCCAGTCTTATGACTCCTGGATAAATATTTTTATCTGGTCGATAAGTTAAAAGTGTGTCTTATGACTGCCAGGTGGCATTTATCTGTCAGATAAAATGTATTTACCCATCACATTTTTATCGGGAGGTTTAAGTACCTGATAACTTTTATCTGAAAGTTAAAATGGGCGTTGTCATAGTGACACGTTGTTTTTCATGAAGTTTAGCCAATCATAATCTGTTGTTAGGTTAAAATCTTGGTTCACGTGTTTAGTAGGCATAGGCCTAGGCTCTACTCTATATAAAGTTAGAATAAACATACTTAGCACCGTGTCTTACTACCTGTTCGGGTTAAACGCTTATAAAGTTAGAACATTTAATTCACACTTTGATAATAACGGACAAGCTATTTGTAGAGGTATAGTTATATAAGAACAAATCATTTAAATGTGAGTACAATAAATGAAATTTTGTAAACGTTGTACCGAACTATTGACCACATTTTGGCAGACACCAAAATTAATACTTGCAAGACAACCTAGCTTCTGCGCCCACGTGACGGCATCTGTTTACTCGCACTCATTTAGCCGCCATTATTTGACAAATATTGAGCGTTGTAGCTACTTTTAGCCAGGTTGTAGCGGTAGTATCAGGGTTTATATGCATGCGCGCACCAGTAAGAATAGTAGTACCAACCTTGCGTTTTATGCATAAAAATATATTTATCCAACAGATCCGGCAGATAAATTCAGTTCATAAAACGTGTAAAATATTAAAGTGGCTGATAACCTTTATCTGGTAGCTAACTTTAACCTCTCGATAGCAATATCCATCCGGTAGTCATAAGACCGGCCCTAAGTCAAACTATATGGGTGTGCGAAGTTTCGAAATGCCGAAGTCAAAGGTAAAATATCCTTCGCATCTTGGAAACATTTAGAAGGAAGTAGAAAACTTTGATATATTATGAACATATATGAAATATATCTCACTAAATATGACATATTGTAACATATAATAATTTTTATAACAGTTTCTAAACAATATTTTAACACCAACCAGTGATTAAATGACATCTATAACGTAAGTAGAGATGAATTCAGATATATAAGCTTTAAATAACAGTGTGGGCTTTATTTATTCACTCTAAAACTTTCTCTTAACCTCTAGATGAACATAATGGTTAGTTAAAAGTAATGTTATGTGACAACGACAAAAACCATAGCTTTGGCTTAGCTTCGCAAACACCTATCTAAATATACAGAGTGTTTCAAGAGGAACAGTAAATATTTTGGGAAGTTGTAGTATCGATTATTCTGAGTAAAGTTCATATAAACATGTGTCCAATGTCCTTAGCTCAGTTGATAGTGTGTCTCCCTACTGAGCTAAGGGTCCTGGGTTTGATTCCCGGCATGGCCGAAAATTTATCATTGATGAAAATGTGTGTTTACCCTTTCACCATCGATGAATTAACGGCCGGAGACTGGATGTTGTGCCTGTCCTAGTAAGCCGTTAGTGGAAAATAAATGTGTCCAATGTACATTTACAAGCCTTTAGGCATCAATTAATTTTATAATAATAATAATATAGTAAAATGTTATCAATGTTGACAGCAGCATATTTTGCTTGTAATACCTACAAGGTGAGTTAAATGTCGTCCAATCGTTGAAAATCAAGGTCTCGTCTACCCAGAGGTAATACCGTTCTTTCCCGCTCCTTGTTTTTTTGTTAACTCTTCACAGCAACATGAAAGTAAACAAATTGTTGTCAGGGAAATATTCGCTTTGGTGGCGCTACTCCCACAATAGACTTAAGACTACCTACCAATGACGGGGAGATCAGGGTTCGATCCAGGTTGGGTTCACTGACGGTGGTTTTCCCTGAATGGTTACACTTCCTCTAAATTCGACCTTCCTCATCTCTAACCCATTAGCGTAATTAGTACATAAGCTTATAATGTGTTAGAGATGAGCAAGGTTGAATTTTAAAGGAAGTGTAACCACATTTGTGTGTAGGGAAATACCATTTAGGAAAAATCCCCCGCAGTATACATGACATGATATAGGTTTGCTAGACAGTTGCGGAAGTAGCATTTTAGACCATTCAACCACTGAAGCAGGTGAATATATTTCACAACCAGGTTTATCAGCGAGTGGATTCTGATGTATTGGAAACAGGGGTGCACACTGGCCGTGTATTCATGTAATCAAATCACATAAAAAATACTGATAATATTCACCACCTATTTTTTTGTTGGCTAGGTACCAATGCGTAGTGATGGAGTCCTATCGTTCGGCCCAGTGGTGCCCGATGGGTACGGCATCTGCTACAACCCGAGGAACCTCAATATTAACTTCAGCATCTCGGCGTTCCGCTCAGATCCAAAGACGAGCGCCAAGAAGTTCCAAGAGGCCTTGTACAAATCTCTCCAGGACATGCACGATGTGGCCGCTCGTGCCCAGCTCAAGTCCAAATTGTAAACCGGCCTTATAAAAATGTTGGCGTGACTGAAGGAGTTTGGAAGAAAAGACTTGACTGTAAAGTGTTATGACCCCTTAGCCCTTTCTTTTTAACAATTAAAAAAAACTGAAGAGGAAAGACTACATTTTTCAAAAATAAGAAAGAAAAAAAATAATCTTTATCACTGTTTTAATCCTACTAAAAATAAAAAATTAGGAGTGTGTGAAGTTCACATTTTCAAATTCGAAGCAAACTCAAATCGGTTATATAAAACATCTCAAAGCCGAATCAAAGTTTTAGTATCTTTTATTAACTTTTTTATGGTTAAAAAACTATTATTTTTGGTTGTTAATATAACTTCACACACTAAAATTATTTTGGATTGTTTTATTGCACAATTTTTTTTGTAATATTTTATTCTATTATTAATTTATTATCACAACATTCAATTCAATTATTCAGGAGTTTTTCATATTAATTTGTAATGTACTTAACAGAACAGCTCAAAATGGCAATAATTGAGTATTCTAGCTGTCAATATTTTTATTGATGAAGTTTCGTAATTGTCGAAGCTAGGTTCCCCCCTACCCCTTATAGTGAAGTTGATATTTCTATCGAAGATTCACACACCCATAAAAAAAATGGATGCGAAAGGAAACTTAAAAAAATCAAATAAGTTTTTAAGGGAAGGTTCCCCTTTATCCCCCTATATTATTCATACTAATGGTGGTTTGTTAATTAATTAATATTTAATATGCTACCCCTTAAGATATGATGTGTTCTTGATATCACATGATGTGTTCACTTACTAGAACTGCTTTAAAATATTTATAAAAACCTCTTTTAAAATTGGTTCATACCACTCATTGAATGTTTTGTCGATTAATGTGTAGACCAATAAAAGTTGTGAATGTTTTTTTTATACCTTTGTATGTTTATATTAGTTTGTATTGTAGTTCAAAAATAATGAATTTGTACACACTCAAGATATTAAGTTAATATACATATTATTTGTAGCTTAGTAATAAGGCGAGACAAAACCGGAAAAATTGCTATGGCAATTTATTGTGCCATATTAGTTTTAAAATCTTTATTTTTCTAATTACTATTTTGCAGAAAAAAAAAATCTAGCAAGGTCAAAGAAAACGTGTGTCGTAGTTTAGGACTTTACTGTAAGCAAATAAATGTAACATAGTTTAATTAGTTGAAAAATACCATTCGTAAAATACATGTAAAAAATGCTTGTACAGTCACATCTTATAATATAACTATCCTTCATCTCGATGTTATTACCACAATTTTCCTGTAGAATCTCCCGCAACTGTAAAGAAAATTTAGGAATGGTAAAGGGATTATTTGATATGATGGATGATGGGTAAAATCAATTAAAACAAAGGAAAAATGTAACCAAACAGCTATTTTAAATCAAATATTAAATATATCATAGAAGGGCTAGGACTACACTCTTACCAGAAAACTGTAGACCTCAAAGTTCTCAGTTAAAACACAACAAAACATATAATTATAAATTTTTGGCTTACAACCTATAACTGTGCTACCATAGTCTAGTCTGTTTTTTTACACTCTAGTGTTGACGTGTAGACCTTGACCTTCTCTCAATGTTTAATTCAATACAGCCATTTGGTGCCATTTTTCCTTTAACAGTTAAAAGAGTTAAAAGAAAAAAAGATGTGAGATAAGTAAATTTTTATTTATGATAAAGGTACAAGACGTAGGCCTGGAAAAAGCACACTTCTTGTGACATATTGGACATTTTCCCTCGCCATATTGTTATTAAGACACACAACAAGAATAGTTCCAATACCACTTCTTTCTCAGGAAGATGTTATAAGAGCAGAGAAATATTCAAGTTAGTGTTTTTGTGTTTTATTTTTATACATTTACATCATTTTATTAAATATATTATATTACAGTGAAATCTCTTATTAGCAGACACTTTCAGGATAAAAAAAAGAGTCAATTATCAAGACATGTCTGTTATTTGGAATTATTTATTTTAAATCTATATGAACCTTTATACTTTGAATAAGAACTAAAACAATCTAATTACCGCACTATGTAGATTACTGTAATATATTCAGAACAGTACACACATGAGATGTGAATAGTAGATCTTCTGTAATGTGAATGTTCACATAAGCACAGGCTAAACTGCTGGAACAACCTCCGCTGATGGCTCGGTAGGGGATGTCAGGTCCGACCTTGAAGTACCGTAGTTAATACTACGTAGGTTATTTTAGAAACTTTCATAATCGAGGGAAGGTAGGACTGCTCATACTTAACGTGAGATGACGACATTCCTACAGTAAAATACTGTATATGGACTGGTGTTTTCAATTCTTGTCAGATGTTTACAGATTGTTATGGATAAAAATGCATCTTTAAAAGTGTCAGAGTCCGTTATTAGGAGGTTGTTTCACCATAGGAGCCGAAGTTATTTTGCCTGAAGCTGTTCTTTGTAAATAAGAATCCGTTAAGGGAGATTTCAATGTACATGTATTTGGAAGAAGGTGCCTTCTATCAAATATGTACTAATGCAAAATACCTAAAAACATGAGAAGCGATTTTCCTTAAAGAGATATATTGTATTGAATAGTTAGTGGACATGGACGAAGAGAGATCTAAATAGATTGCAATATTGTATTGAAAAGTTAGTGGACATGGACGAAGAGAGATCTAAATAGATTGCAGACAGCAGAGATGAGGTTCCTGAGAGGAAGTGAGAATGTAACAAGAAGAAACAGGATAAGGAAGGAAATAATTAGGGATGGTTTAAAAGTTGTATCATTAGAAGAGACTCTGAAGAGGAAAAGGTTGTTGTGGTTAGGTCATGTGATGAGAATGGAGGACAGAATGCCTAAGAAAGTCTTACAGAACATGAATAAGATGGAAGGACCAAGCTCAGGAGGACATGGAAGCTAAAGGAGCGGACTGGAGTCGCAAGGCTGAGGGAGAAGTTGGGAGAGATCGACAGGAATGGAAGAGGATGTGCCAGACGACCCGCAGAGGCGGAAATGTCGGGTGACGATGATAATGAGTTACAATATTAATATCGCTTGAAAATTGTCTATGGCCAGCGGGAAAAGAAAGACCTCACCTAAAACCTAAAACCTAAAGCCTAAAGCACAGAAGAACATTAAAATTCAAACCAATGGAATAGTCCCAACATGAGACCAAAGGTGCCAACAAGTTTTTCCTGAAATATCTCTCTCTAAAATACAATATTCATGAACATGATGAAGACACCATTTTGATTCGTGTTCCTACTATATTATCTTGGTTCTAAGCCATTCCCCATCAAATATATTTACAAAAGCGTTAAATAGTTTATTTTAATAATGTTAGCAGAGGTGGATCAAATCCACTATTTTACAAATCCGAATATCAAATTCAAATCGTGGAAAAAATTATGAACCTTAGAGAAAATAGAAATAGTAGAAAAAAAATTAATTTTTTTCCCTTGTAATCCATTCATTATAAAGTTCATACATTCAGTTTAAGTGTTAAATTACTGGTTTGGGGCCTGGTTGTTGTGTTTTCCCGATAACTATGAGGATTCGAGGGCCCCATCTCTTAATATTACCCTTTCCAACTTAATCAAAATTCTTATTTATTGAAGCTTAAAAGGTTAGATTTTGGGATGGTTTTTATTAAAAATTATACAGGTTGTTCAGAAACCCATAGCCCAACTTCACATATAGCGTGTTTGGACCAAATATTAATACAAAATACCTATACAATTACATCCGGAAAGCTATGTTAATATCATTAAATTGTGTTCCAAGTTTCGGCGTATCGCGCCGGGAGAGCAAAGCTGTTCAAGCATGCATGTACAAGTTGCATAGGAGTTAGGCGTGCGGCACTGCACACCTCGAAATCTTGGAGCACGGCAGCGGAACATACCACATTGAATAGTAAACAACTCATCAGTTCATCTAGAAATGCGAATACGTTCTGAGGGTCAACATTAACGGTCCTACATCACAGCAAATACTTGCCATTATCACATGTGCAGTGCCGCGCACCTAACTCCTATGCAACCTGTTGTACACGCATGTTCGAACAGCTTTGCACTCCCAGCGCAGTACGCCGAAATTTTTTACACAATTTAATTGTATTATCGTAGCTTTCAGGATGTAAGTGTACAGGGATGTTGTATTACTTTTGGTTCAATCAAGCTATATGTACAGTTTGGGCTACAAGTTTCCGAACATTCTGTATTAATGATTATACGCTAACATATCTAAGACAACATTTAAATATTTACTTTGTCAAGAGTTTTTGTTATGATCGATATGTGAGACAGTTTACTCTGTAGCTTCATTAAAAGATTTGATTTAGTTAAGCACATTTATGACTTTTTAACTATAGAAAACTTACCAATAATATTAAAGTTGGTATTGTTCAAATCTTTGTATTGTGTGTATTAATAATAATAATAATAATTTGGTGTATTGTAATATGACCAAGAAACAACGTCTGAAATGTGTCCTGAGAAGTGTATACCATTCTCATCAAAACTAGTTTTCCAAACAGAATATACCGACCGATAAAAAACACAATCCGACACTACGCTTACAAAGTTTCTCTCGGCTATTTAGTGAAAGGTGCCGGTATGTTTGTCTAACACAGCGCGGTACTTTTTACGCTTTCTTGGTGTCGGTGAGAACTCTCATGATGCTCCCAACCCCCCCTACAGCGTACGCCTTCTCGTGCCACACCAGGAGGTGACCACTGCTACCTTCCGACGGGGTCTCAAACCCTCTGTACACGTACTTCATCAGGACGTCCACTTGATCTCGGTCCAGGGTGTTGACGGCGTCTTCTATCTGCGACGACTTGATGGCTAGCAACACTCGCATCGTCAGGTTCAACGCGTTGTCCTGAAACATTTTCAGTGTTAAGTGTTTGACAATAATAATATAATAATCAAATAGCTAAATCATATTTGTATTAGTGAGGATTTACTTACATCTAGATATCATATTCTGAAAATTGACACTTGGACACGGGAATTGAACCCGGGACCTTTGGCTTAGTACGCGAATGCTCTAACCACTGAGCTATCCAGGAACCGGCCCCTGCTCAGGGTCATTCTTCACTCATATTTTAAGGCAGAGTCTATGATGGACTTGCGGAAATCGTCGGCTACAAATATATGATTTTATTAAGATCATTAGCTATCAGATAAGGCAGCCACCTTCGACTCAGTAGTTGGCTTATTGCTGGCACTTTTACAGTTATCATAATTTTAAGGGCATTGGCATACTAAGCCAAAGGTCCTGGATTCGATTCCCGTGTCCAGGTCTCATTTTCCAATTTCCAGAATATGATATCTAGATGCAACGGAGGATGAACCGTTTGAATATTAGAGGAGATTCGAGATTTAAAAATAACACATTTTGAGGATACCTACCATCACTAAAATAACACATTTTGAGGATACCTACCATCACTAAAATAACTAGGCCTATACATTTTTACAGCCTTGCATTCCAGGACTGCTAAATTTACATTTACACCACTGGTGACAGTGTCATATGAGTGACCGCATCTTTGGAATTGAATATGAGAAACAATTTAGTACTCCCGCAAATAAATGAACTGCTAATTAAAAACGGAATGAAACACTTTTTAGTAGCCTACCTATTCCATTGAATTTAATTTGATAAATTCAAACAATTTTTTTATAGTTTGTTTAGTAAACTAAAACGTTGTTACGTTACGCTAGCCTAAACCCCCTTTTCCTCAAGTCACGCAATGTAATACTACGATGGACCCCTCCCTCCCATCCTTCAGTGTGTTACATAATACATGTAGGTGGCCCCTTAGTACAATTAAATTTGCAAATGGAGGTAACTTACATTTAAGTAATTGTACATTGCTACTGATAAACCTAGTGTTCCAGGCTCGATTCCAGTGTTCAGGTGTTAATGTTCAAACTTAGTGATATGACACTTGATAACTACAATATAATTTCCATCCTCTAAGCTTCACTAGTCATGTACTTGTACAATTAATTGAACGAGCGGTTGCTTACCTCCAATTACTGTAATAGGTTAGACAAATATATAGTAGGGCCTACAAGCTTTACCTTAATTTGTTGATTCTTGGAACCGAGTGGAGCATTTCGTAGAACAGTTTTCAAGGCATCCACGTGCTTCCCTCTGTCAAGTGTTAAAGAAACTTTCTTTATTTACATCGAACATGCCGAAACTTGTATAATACTAATGTTCCTAGCTCACAATGTGTGTCTAAACCAGTGGTTCCAACCTTCAGCTGAGTTTGACCATAATTATTCTCTCCAAGACCATCGTGACCCGGCCCTTGATAACTTACATGCACTCAAATCCTAGTTTTTGATCCCCCCCCACTTGGGGGACTTTTTGGCCAGAAGTAAAACAAACCCCATTCTGACTGATATCCTGTTAAAAATGTTGGGTTGGTTACAGAACTGATGAAATGTTTCTTACAACTAGAATAAGTTATATAAACAAAAACTATTTGGAAAGGGATGTAGTGACAATAAGGTTAATTATAAGCCTCCAATATGAGAGGTTAGCTGAATTATAATCTCCTCCCGATCGAGCCTTGGCTCAGTGTCAATATCCCAGCCATTATAATTTGCTCTTCAATATAGCAACATTTTCCCTCCCCACTCAAACTATTCCATTTCACCACTGCCTTGTTTACAAAATAAAACTTTCCCGCACCTGTCCACTCCCTTTTATTCACAGTTCCCAATCATGCTTCCTTCTCCCTCTACACACTTGTATGTTTAATGTCACACAGCCCTGAACTCAGAGCACATCTATAGGTCCAACCCCCTTCCTCTTTTTTTTATAAACGGTCCCAACACAGTACTTGCAACATTTACGTAGGGCTGCCATGTACCCATCCCGCCTACCCCCTCCCCTGTAAGTTTAACCCACATCCTCCTTCACACGATGGCCCTCTAACACATGACACGTACACAATAATGTACTTAATGCTATTCTAAGTGCAATAATACATTGCTACGTTATTAATCAGAAGCTACCTTCCACAAATGGTGAAATAAGTTAATCCATTAATTTAATTATAAAGGATACTGATTCATAAGACCCACAACTTCGTTCTCGTCAGGGCCTCCTGGTGGTGATTGCAATTCAACTACCTCCTCTTCTCTGTAATTGTCTTCATTATATTGGTCTACATCTATTTTCCGAAAAGCCGAACTAAACGTATTTGTTGCCATTGGGAAGTGAGTGTCCTTAATTATTTTGATAGTACTTAAATTCGTACCAGCTGACAAAACACCAACAAAATAACAGTGACCCAACCTAAACTGACATCATTTTATCAAGTGAGCTGTTGATTGAGTTTTATAAAAACTAAATAAACTCATGAACTACTAATTTTAAATTTTAATTTATTTTTTAAGAAATTTAATATATTTTAATTTTCGCTTTATGATTATTTTATCTGCAAAAGTTAAATTAGTTTTGGTTTTGACTATTTAAATAAATAGGTGGTTGGTAATGGTTTTCAAATAAAATTTTTACCAAATAAAATATTTTTTTAGAATATTAAAGATAGTTTTCATATAAAAACATAAATTAACAATTTTTTAAGAGTTAAATTAAAACCTCTTCGTTTTATTGATCATTATTTTGTAAATTAACATATGGACAAAATTAAAATTGGGTTGTGGTTGGTCACATTGATGAAATTCCATTTCCGGACATAACGAAAACACCATGGTGAGTTTAAAGCAATTTGTATTAATATCTTCAAAATATCAAAACCATCCATCAATAACCATTATATTGACAATTTACATTATTATCTATATAGACACTTCTTGATTTTAATTACATTATTTTAAGTTGTTGATTAACAAATAACTTATTATTCATACTCTTGACGCACAAGTTTAGGTTATGAAAGGCTGTTTTTATTGTTTAAACATGCTTTAATTTATAGCGTATTTGGTTTCCAGGGGAAAGTGAAGTGTTCGGAGCTTCGCACGAAGGATAAAAAGGAGCTACTTAAACAGCTTGATGAACTGAAAACTGAACTTACCAACCTTCGGGTTGCAAAAGTTACTGGAGGGGCTGCTTCAAAGCTTTCCAAAATGTAAGTATTCTTACTCTAAATAAATTAAACGGCTTTAGTGTGATTAGAGGGTAGGACCTTTTTTTTCGCTGTCAAATTATAATAGTTTAATGTTTTCTAGCACCTAAACACAAGATTTTGAAGTTTCCGATTATAACAAAATACATGTGATGAAAAATCCTAAATCCTAAGAGGTCTTTAAAACTCACCTAATTTCTATTTTTAAGCGCGGGATCCAGAAAATAATAGAAATTTTGATTTATTAACACGAAAGGTTAGGCTAGCTTGGTTGATTTTTTTAAGACTGGTGTCTACCAATACTGGAAATATACTTGATTTTATTTTTGATATTGGAATTTTGAATTTGATACTGGAAAAATATTCGGCCTTTTTACATTGAGTGAAATGTTGGATTTTGAGACCCCTGATATTATTTGGACTACTGATGGCTCTATATTGACCACCCTTCAATTACTCTTCTGGGCCTGGATTCATTAACGAGTGTGATTATGCTTCGGCAAAAGTCCAGAAATGGAGTAACTCTGCACCCAAGATACTCCCAAAGATGCACATTATAATTTGCTCCATTTCTGTATTCACTAAACAAGGCACAAACTAGTGGCAAGATTATGGTGACGTCACTATAAACGTACTCAATTGCTCTCTTTTCGACCAATCCTTGTGAAGAATTTACTTTCAAAGTCAAGGCTACTTTATTTTAAATCTCTAATGAAAACGACAGCATATACAAATAGCAACTAGCAATAAAATTAGAAGCAACCTCTTTCTGGATGTTTTACAAAAACAATATTATTAAATTATTTAGTATTTATTTGTATTATTAGTTTAAAGCTTAAGTTCCGTTAATAAAGCATTTATAGAAACTTAAAGACTTATTTTAAAGCTATACTAATCACCACATTTAGTGACGAGATGTCTTTGGACTTGGAGGAATACAAACCTCTTTGGATCTAGACGAAGATTACCTAGTTGGTAGTTTTGTTTTGTAATGATGCAAGAAATGCCATTGCATTTAAATGTAATAATTCATCAATAAAAGATACGTAATTGTTTTGTTAACTTACCACTGTCTAAATTGAAACAAATTTTGTGCTTGACAGATGTTATGTTATTTTAATTTCTTTATTATTAATTGGAGTACATGTCTGCATACAACCCGAATGGGTAGTAAGATGTGATGATAATAATAATTATGGCAATCATGATTTAATAGCTGCGCCTACTCTTGAGTGATGTCAAATAAAAGGTGCAACTTTGCTCTTAAATTGCACCTTCTCCTTTTATTGAATAGGGATTTGGGCACATCTTTCAAACTTGCGCCGGCGCAACTATTTGCTCTCGTTAGTGAATCCAGGCTTATCTTATTTGCCACACATTTAGTTGACCATGTAGGTGGCCTTGCAGTGGGGATGTTTGCCTCACTTGCTAACCTTTCTATTCTCAGTGTCCACACCAAGCCCTCCCTCCCCCTTACATACTAGAGAAAGAAACAAATAACTGTTTTTGACTACACTAGCAGCCAACATCCCCCTTACCCGCCCCCCATCCCCAACCTTTTTCCAGCAGTAACCATTATGAGTGATGAGTCACTAGTAACTGCTCAAGTTCAAACACTTGGTGTACCTGCCTGACCTTGACATTCCAATGGCACAGTACAGTATTTGTTGTGCTCTTCACTTCATCCCCCCTCTCATTCTTCTCACTCTTCCCCCTCTATCTGCCCAAAAGAAAAACTACCATTCCTAAGCTTGGTCTGGTGTGAGTATTCTGCAGATCCCACTTGATTATATTGTGACCTTTGTGCTTAAGAATAAATGAGTAGACTCATAGGGAAAACCTCTTTTAAAGATGATTTAGTGTTTAGAGATTGACTGTGGTTACAAAAAGTGGATTGTGATAAAAGTAAAGGCCATTGTTCTTTGTGTAAATTTAACTTTGATACAAGCAACATGGGAATATCTTCAATCCGATCTTATGCCAAGGGAAAGAAGCATGTTGACAGAGTGAAAGCTGCGAATATGGTTAAGCAATGCTCATTTTATTGTATTTCATTTGATGAGAGCATAAATATTGTGGCTTAGAAGACCCAGATGGATGTTGTTCGCTTCTGGAGAGAAAATGAGTCATACAAGATATTTAACATCTTGCTTTTTAGGTCATGCAACAACACAAGATATATTAATGAACTTTATATCTGCACTAAAAGACTAGGGCTTGGATTTTTAAAAAAATGCTTCAAGTTTCCATGGATGGACCCAATGTAAACCTCAAATTTTTTAAGTGATCTCAAAAGTTACTTGGAGGAAGATTCTCCAAGATCCTGAGTTACTGGAATTTGGAACTTGTTCTTTACACATTGTCCATGATGCTTACAAAACAGCACATGCTAACTCTAGTTGGACTATTAATCAGTTTTTGCACTCACTATATTATTTATTTAAAGATTTTCCAACAAGATGTGCAGACTATCAAAGAATAACAGGATCATCTCTTTTCCCGATGAAGTTTTGTTCTATTAGATGGGTAGAAAACTCAAGGGTGTTAGAGAAAGACATTTCAATGTTGCCGTATTTAAAACAGTATTTTTATTCTAACAAGCACTCTCCAAAATCTGATAATTTTCAAACATTAAGCAATTTTGTGAAGGATTAACTTCTGACATCAAAGTCGGGATTCATGCTTTCAGTTTCACTTGAGTTGGAGCAATTTCTCACTGAATATCAGAGCAATCAACCTCTGTTGCCATTTATGTTTGCAGATCTAAATAAACTACTTGAGCACTTGATGAACAGAATTGTAAACTGGGATGTAATGAATTCAGCAAATACTTCCAAAAAATTGTTAGTCGTTGATTTAAAGAAACAATCCAACATGAAATCACTCCTTGCTGTAGATATTGGGTTCGCAGCATCAGCAGCTTTGTAAAGGAATTAAAGACATCAAGATACTTCAGTTCAGAGGAAATTGTCAAAAATTCCTAGTTGATCTCTGCAACAAACTTTTACCTAAGTGTTCTCTCTCCTACAAAATTGTCAAGGGTGCTACTTGTCTCTCTCCCGCAGTCTTGCTCAATCCATCTGTTAGGACCTATAGGATAACTTCTGCATTAGAAGTCCTGCTAGGCAAGAAACAACTATCTAGCGTTCAAGCTGATGTAAAAAGAGACTACTTGGACTTTGTATCAAAGCAAGAAGTTATTGACTACCTTAAACAATTAACTTCAAGTGGTGACCAGCTTGATAAGTTCTTCATGAATATTTTTTCTAGAGTAAATGCATCCCAGGAACTACAATATTTCACCAAAAAGATTCTTGTTCTCTTTAGTAGCAATGCAGCCGTTGAGTGAAATTTTTCTGTGAATAAAGAATGTCTGGTTGAAAACCTACATGAGGACAGCCTTATTGCTCAACGTGTAATGATGCAGTCACTGCAGCCGGGGGACTTCTAAATATGACAATTTCAAAAAAGATGATACATGCTGTGAGTAATGCATCAGGAATAAGGAAAGAAGCGCTTGAAAAGAAGAAAAAGATTGAAGTAGAAAGTAAAAAAAAATAAAAACCGCATCTGAAGAAATAAGAACATTAAAAGTGAAAAGAACAGTTTTGCAGAAAGCAAAGGAAGAGGCAGAAGTGTTAGATCATGAAATGCAAAAATTGAAAAAAGTTTTTTGGTTGAATGAATTTTAACTTTTGTCTACATTCTAAAAAAAATTGTTTTTGGGTTTTATCATCTTAATTTTAATAATGTTAGGTAACTGCAATTATATTTATTTCTAAGTAATTTTTATCAACATAATATTTGTTGGTTATTTTTCATTGAATATTCTGTATCTTTATTACTATATATTTACTAAACAAATTCATCATCAAAAATATAACTTGTGGAAAGTATCAACTGTCAAGGGGTGGTGGGGATAGTAGTTAGTTTTTGTGGTAGAGTAAACTCCCTGGCTGTAATCATTCTTTGAAGTTGCGCCACCAAGGCTGATTACTTGTACCTCTAAAGTTCTACGAGTGAGGTGAAACGACCTACCAATTTTGCCAGGAGAGCTATTTTCACATACCTTCCAGGGTTCTTTTACATGCCACATGGAACCGACGGCTTTACTTCCCCTCTGAAGAATGTTGAGCTGTGATTTTTTCTCGCTCAAGAAAAAGCCCTCAGCCTCTATTGGGTTCAAACCCACGAACATCGGGTCCTGAGGCGAGCCCTTTACCCCAAGACCACCGAGGTTATTCAAAAAATGTGATGTGTGTATATAAGTGAAACAAGAGAAAAGGAACCACATGGATAAAGGTGGAGAACGCATTAAAGAGGATGAAACAAGAAAAAGAACTGGGTTTGGACGGACTGGTAGTGGAAATGATGAGAGCTGCAGGTGAAGCAGGTAAATGGTTATACAGGGTGCTGAGACTTGTTTGGAAGAAGAACAAGGTACTGGAAGACTGGAAAGGGAGTTATAATACCTATTTTAAAGAAAGAAAACAGAATGATGTGTACAAATTATAGTGGTATAACACTGATGTACACTGTGCAAAAATATATGAGAAGATCTGGAAAAAAAAAACTAAAATGAAAGGAAGGTGTAACGAGGAACAGCACGGATTTATGGAACAGAGGTCTACAATAGACAGGGTCTTTGCCATACGACAGTTGATGGAAAGAAGGTATAGATATGGGAAAGACTTGGTAATGGTATTTTTGGATGTGGAGAAGACATGATAGTGTGGATAGAAATAAAGTTTGGAAATTTATGGAGAAGGCCAAAGTCGAAAAAGGAACTTTGTAACGAGAGGGAAAAGCATGTATGAGGATAACAGGAGTTGTGTTAAGACGGAATGGGAGGACAGAGTGGTTCCAAATAAAAAATGGCGTGACGCAAGCTAGTACTTATACTGGTAATGGGATTGGGCGTGAATAAAGTGGTAAGGAAGCTCAAGGAAGAAACGAATGAAAGCAAAGTTGTTTGCTGATGACTTGATGGTATGGGGGGAGATGAAAGAGGAAGTACAGGAACAGCCACAGGACTGGAATGAGGACATGAAAGAGTGCGGAATTAAATTTAGCACGGCGAAGTAATTGACAAGAAAGAGGATAGGGCTTAGTAAAGCTATAAAGTTTGATGGAATTGAATTGAGAAAAGTTCAGAACATTAAAATATTTTGGAAGCATGTTTGAGGCGAAGGGTGGATCTAATGAGAAGAGGACGAAAGGGGGAGTTGTTCTATAGGTTTGTGAGTGACTTGCTATGATAAAGTGTTGTACAGGGCGTACTTTGTACTCATTGTCACATATACAGCAGAAACATGGACATTGAATGTAAGAGAGACTAGGAAAATTGAGGAAATGAGAATTAAGTTATCCGGGAAAGAGTAGGAGCACATGAAATAGTAGAATAAGTAAGACTGAAACGGTATGGCCATGTAATGAGGATGGAAAAGCAGAGAATATCATAGAGAATGATGGAGTAAGTATGTAGGGAAAGGGTATCAAGGGTATCAAGGGTGGCAAAGAAAGAGATTAAGAGGAGCGTATAACAAAGTGTACACATGAGAGTAGAAGAATGGACACAAGAAAGGAGGAAGATGGAGGCATTTTATTAGACTGACCCGTCCATAGGCCGGAAACAGTTGATGATAATGAAGTAATCAATTATCTAGACCAGGGATGGGGAACCAGCGGCTTTTTGAGGTGTTTAGTGTGGCTCTTTTTTTGCATACTATCTAATTTTGGAAAATATTTGTTCTAGTAATAATGGTGCAGGTCCGACCCCGCCTAAAGGTTCCCCACCACTGATCTGTACCCTATTCAATGTTTTAAAAAAAAAGATAGAAAACATTTTCAACTGTTGGGGAAAAAAAATCTTGACTCTTTGGGTTTTTTTGTTTTATAGTCGTGTGGTACGGAAAGCCATCGCAAGAGTACACATTGTGATGCACCAGAAACAGAAGGAAAACTTGAGGAAACTATTTAAGGTTGGTGAAATTTTCCACTATTAATGTCAAGAACAAAACTAGAAGAATGTAGGATTTGGTTTATGTTAGTTTGAAATGATTTCTTAAGACTAGATATGTCACTATACCTGTTTTTCTTGATTCTGATTCTTAAGTTCATGCTTGTTTTTTTTTTAATTCTTAATGTCATTCTTG
Source organism: Timema bartmani (assembly GCA_902151455.1). Classification (NCBI taxonomy): domain Eukaryota; kingdom Metazoa; phylum Arthropoda; class Insecta; order Phasmatodea; family Timematidae; genus Timema; species Timema bartmani. The sequence continues at coordinate 73,426 of CABFWB010002898.1, read as the reverse complement.
AACATTTCCTATTTCATTATTGCTCCAACCTCATATGTAAACATGTTTATTCAACTGCATAGCACAGAAAAAAAACAACCTAAAAAAGTCTTTTCATCTAATGGTGTCATTAATTGAACCAAAATATATAGTAATTAACACCAAATAAACTAATATAGAAATAATCAATTACTATAAAAAACTTTTTAAATTGAAATACCTGCATCGATGGTCGAATGGTCTGGACAGTTATTGGGAATTTATTTACTAACGATGTAATCACTTTTGTTTGCATCAACACAAATTCAACTAATCGCTAGTCTTTGTGGCAACTTGTAAATCTTCATTATTGTTTGCTTTGTTTAGAACAAAAAGTATAAGCCTTTGGACTTGCGACCAAAGAAGACGAGAGCGATTCGCCGAGCGCTCACCAAGCACGAGCGCCGCATCAAGACCCCCAAGGAAATTAGGAAGAGGAGGACAAACCCCCCAAGAAAGTTTGCGGTGAAAGTCTAATTAATGGACATGTATGGTTTCTAAAACAAAACAATAAAAAGTGCTTAATAAAATTGCTTTGTTTTGAGCATTTTTTGTGTTTTATATTTTGCCCACACTTTTTAAACTAATAAATATATTTTACCATTACCAATTTACTATTAATTCACTAGGCACTATTTTAAATCTGCAGGATAAAAATAGATTAGTGGAAAGCAGTTCCGCTTGCTAATTAAGAAAAAGAAGTTTCTTAAACACTTTTTATGTGTTAAATTGAGAAGGATAGCTAGCACACTTAAGTGAGTAATATTGGAATATAATTGTTTGGTTAAAATGCATTGAATGTAAGTAGGGATGTGAAAAAAGTATCTATATTCTCATTTTGATACTAGTTCCCCCCCCGGATACGTTAACTGATATTAGTATTCACACTCAGGGTATTAAAAAAAACTTTTTCGCCATCTTAAGTCATGCTGAGGTTAAATGTTTATTAGGGTGGTCTGTAGAGGAAGAACAATTGACTCGATTTCTCAATCCTCACTCATTTTCTACATGACAAGCAAGAAGCAACTCTAGTATTCAAATCTCTTTTAGCCTATCATAATATTCATAGCTCTTCTTTCATCTTTGTTTATCACTACAGCTCCAGTTGACAGTTGAGTGGAGACTAGTCTACATAACACCCCCTTCCTTTATCAATGATCACAGCCATCACAAACTAAACAAAATTTTGTAGGATCACAATAAACTCATTCTACTCAAGGTACTCCAAGCAGATTAAGCAGAAACTTTTATGTGCAGATGAGGCAATGGCGTCCCTTCTTCTGTTGTTTGTCAATAGTCAATAATCTAGCTTGATAGAGTACATAACCGATGAATGTAGTTTAAAAAAATGGCTCCTCCCAAAAGTAGATTATGACAGTTTTTTTTAAGACGGAACCAGCGGTGGCCCAGTTAGCTAACGCGCTAGTTTCGTGTAGAGAGACTGCCGAGTACGGGGAGATAGAGGTTCAAATCTTTGTCGGGTGAACTGAGGATGGTTTTACCTAATTGGTTTTCTACTCTCCCTCCACACAAATGCAGGTTAACTTCCGCTAAATTCAACCTTAACAATTCCTAATCCATTAGTGTTATAAGTACTTAAGCGTATAGCCCGAATGAATAGTAAGACGACGTGATACTTAAAAAAAGTTAGATGGCGAAACAGCATCTTGTAAAATCTGTTTTAAAGCATTAAAAACTAGGGGTGTGTGAAGGCCACTTTTTAAATGCGAAGCAAAGCTTGAAAGTTGCGAAGAAAAGTCGAAGTAGAAGGCCTATATTAATAATGCACACAAGCTTACTTATAAGCTTAGTAAATTATCAAGAAAGTTTAAATATTTACTTCCATCGTGGAGTTTATAAAATTATTTTGCAAATTTTACATATGCATGTATTTTCATCTGTATTTCTATGATAATAATTATAAATTAAATTCTGTTTTTGTTTTCCACTTTCCATATCAGCCATTTTGAATAATAAAGAAAACTCGAAGAAGCTATGAAAAACTTCTGTGACAAAATGCACTTGTAAATTTGTCACAAGTAATTCCAAAGAGATAGAATATTAAGGACTAAACATTAGATGTGAGCTGGGATGATTGTATAACTAAAGCGATTTCTCTGCTTCATACCAGTCACCTTGGTGTGATTTCTTTATTATGTATTTTTATTTAAAAAAAACTTATGTTGTCAATATTGAATATAATATAATATATTAACATTTACTTACTCGTTGGTGACCTGGTGGTCTAGGGGTAAGGTGTCAGACTTCGGTGCTGAGGGTCCGGGGTTCAATCCTTGGTCCCGGCACAGATTTATCTGATTGCCAAACCCTTCCTTCACCTCTGACAAGATGTGTATTAATCACAACTTGTGAATGTGAGGAATGCCAGGCCTCCACCGTGGTTTGGATCCCACGTTAAACTGTAGGTCCTCCATTTCATCTCACAATCACCCTACCATTACACATTAGCGTAAGTGCGTATAACCCAAACAGGTAGTAAGACGCGGTGCTAATAATAATAATAATAATACTTACTCGTTTTTGATCTATGCCTACGTTATGGTAGTTAAATTATTAGTCTGTGTTAAAATTCTGTTTAGTAACAGTTTTAAAATGATCAAATATTGAAATATGTAATATTTAGTAAGATAAAATTAAATCGTTAAAATTTATCAAAGTTTTATTCATGTAAATTTTTTGAATATGCGAAGGTTATTGTATATGTCGAAGCCGAAGGAGATTTGACCTTCGACGCCAACTTCGACTTGTCGAAGCTTCACACACCATTATTAAAAACCATTATAATTTTCAGTGTTTAACTAAAAAAAGAAAATATAATGATGCAAAAGTTGAGATTTTTTTAACACCAGGTCTTACTACCTGTTCAGGATATACGCCTATGTACTAATTACAATAATGGTTTAGTGATGAGTAAAGCTTAATTTAGAGAAAATGCACCCGCATTTGTATGGTGGGAGAGTGGAGAGACATTTAAGGAAAACCACCCTCGGTGCGCCTGATCGGGATTGAACCCCGACCTCCCTGTCTTTGGCACCTTAGACCATGTGGTCACAGAAGCAGGTTCCATTCACTATTACTTCTAAACATGCCTTACAAACTAACTTATCCCTTGAAGACACAACATCCAGACCTCCAGCCAGTAACTCAACATTGAAAGGAGAAGCCGCAATTTCATCAATGATATATTTTTCAGCCCTGCTAGAAATTAAACCCGGGATGAATAGACACATGTGCTACTGCTGAGCTAAACTGCAGGCCAGTTATTTTATTCAAAGATTAATTACATTTAATAGATATGTATTCACAAAATGAAAAAAATGTCAATACTCAAAGGTTAATCTCTATAACTGTGCAATGATTTATGTTATTTAAAATTTAAATAAAGTTATATATATATATAGAATTTTTCACAGCATACAAATTAAATAATTGACTAAAACCACTCTAACAATTTATATCAGTAAGGCAAAATTGAAGGGAACACAAGTCAAGAATTGTATTTTTACAAATTTTACTTATAAAAATTAGGTTTAGAAATTAAATCAAACATTGCTTCAATATGTTAATTTAATATTTATTTCAAGGTAATTACAGGGTGTTTACCATCAGGGATAATCTGAGAAAACTGGAACCAGTCGAGAATTTCAAGTGGTCAGGGAAAAACTGGAATAAGTCAAGAATTTGGTAAATTACAAAAAA
>CABFWB010002898.1:48123-69648 GCA_902151455.1 Timema bartmani | reverse complement strand
GTAAATTACAAAAAAAAAAAAAAACTGGAAAATGTTGTTTTACTCAAAATATAAAATCTAATAATCAGTGAATTACAATTTGATTCAAACTGTCTTTTATTTTAGCTGTGTAATATATTTTATAATTTTCTAATTCCTAGTAGACTATGTTATTACAAATAAAAAACATGTTTATTTAAATATTAAAACTTATTATTCATAAAAAAAGATTAATAAAAAATATGTGTGTGAGAAGGGAAGGGTAGAAGGTTGTGACATACTTTGAGACTGGGATTTTAAGAAATGATCAGGGAAAGAGTCAGGAATTTCAATGATCAAGTTGACTATATAAGATGTAAATTCCAACATATCTCTTTAAGTTTGTCATGGGAATAGCGGAATACGATGGGGAACTTTTTGAAAGTAGATACAAGACTTGTTCAAACTCCGCAATGCCCATGGAGGATATAAAATAACTTGACATTACCATGTGTAGCAAATTAAATTAAATGTGTATAATGAAGAAATATTTTATTTATTTTGGTCAATAGAAGCGTTTTGTTACTAAAAAACTACTAAAATATTGACTTTAATTAGCAATCCCTTTAACCTCACCTTAACATAACAATTTTGTGTTTATACATTTGTTATATTTTCCAGAAAACTATATTTGTTTAATTCTTCAAATTGAAAAATGACACTGAGAATCAAACCCAGGACCTTCGGCTTAGTACACCAATGCTCTTACTGCTAGGGTTGTAGAGTCTGGATTCTTAGGACCAAAATTTGTAATTTGAATTGACAAATTTATTTATATAAAATAAATTCACAATGCCAAAAAAGTTTGCCGTGAAGTCATCTGTATTATTACTAATTGATATACTTTAGGAACAAGATTAGGAGTGAAGTTATTCGGGAAAGAGTGAAGGTACAGGGAGTACATGAGATAGTAGAGGAAGCAAGACTGAGATGGTATGGACACGTAATAAGGATGGAAAAACAGAGGATGCCAAGGAAAATGTTGGAAATGGGGTAAGTAAGAAAAAGACCGCAGGGGTGGCCAAGAAAGAGGTGGGAGGATCAGATAACAGAAAGTGTGCAAGTAAGAGGATAAGAATGGGGGGAGGACAGAGGAAGATGGAGGTGCTTTATTAAAGTGACCCGGCCACAGGCTGGAAACAGATGATGATGATGAATATACTTAAGTCATTTATGAAGGAGTTGAAGTTGGACAGAAAAATAAAGGCGTCAAAGGCATGGTGTGCCCAGGGTCATTATTCACTCATATTTTAAGGCAGGGTGAAGAATGACCCTGGATACCTCAGTGGTAAGCGCATTGGTGTATTAAACCAAAGGTCCAGGGTTTGATTCTCGTGTACAGGTTTTATTTTTCAATTTAAAGAATATAATATTTAACATTAACTATAATAGCTTAACTATTTAATCCAATAGAATTGTTTTATTATACAATAATGGAAATTGAAAAAAAAACGAAAGATGGACTAACTAAATGAAAATGGAGATTACAATTCTATTTTATAATAAAGTAAATTGATAAAAATAAACAAAAAATAACTTAAGTGCAAGGGAGAGAGGAAAAAAATGTGACATCTTCCTTTCTGCTGGCTTTATAGTAGAACATCACATTTGATTTACTGTAAGGATACTGAAATAATTTGATAAAACTTTGTTTTTCATTCAACACAAATTTCAATGCAAACCTCCAAAGGAATGCGATCACTTGTAAAATGTAAGTCACATAGTTCTCTTCATGAAGGCAATCAACTCGTGCTTGTGATTGTCTCGTCTTTGAGCCGAGGTTCACCCGGTGATGTCCCACTGCTCGGCCGAAGGGCAAACATCCTCACCTCGTAAAGTCCGCTCGGTAAACTGGATTGTTTGACCTCCTTGAAACAGTTCAGGCCGGCTTGTTGGAACAGATGACGTAGCAACGCGTGGGGTCGGGTCACAGAGGAGTCCACAGGATCGATCTCCACATCTTCGGAGGACAGGTTCTCCTTCACTACAATCACCCCGGACGGCTTCAGACCATTTCTGTCGATCACAAATACATTTATTATAACAAATCAGTTTTATTTAATTTTTAAAATAAGGGCACACATTTCCATCTAAGATTACTTACTACCCGCGCCGGTGGTCGCATGGTCTGACATGTCACTCTAGTATTATGACTGGATCGCTGGTGATCGGGGTTTGAATCTCGGTCGTATGTAATGAGTGTTTTTTCTTAAAAGTATATTACATCTATTGTAGAAATTCAAATAATAATTATATCGCAAGAACTAATTTATTATTGTATTGATACATTTTACACATAGCAACGGTGAAAATTTTAATCAACAACATAGACTAAAACAATGATGACAGGATCTAGGATCTCCTTAAACTGAGCTGGATACAGGATCTAGGATTAACATATCAGAATGGGGTTCACACAAGTCTTTGGCGAGTGATTAATTGTTCATTGATCTAACTTATTTTAACATCTATGCAGGTATATTTCCTCTGAAATTCTACCCTCCTCACCCCTATCTTATTAACGTAATTAATGTAGGTCTATAACTCGAACAAGTATAACGATGTTGGGGGAGTGGGGGAGGAAATTATAGAAATCTTTGTGCGGTTTCTGTAGCATACTCTAAAAAACAATTGAAACGTTCGTTTTACAGTCTAATTTGAAAAATAGTAGAATCAAGAAAAAATAAAGGATCCCAAACAAAATAATAGAATTAAAGCTAGGAGGGAAAAGAACTCAAGAAACCAAGGAAGAGATGGGAGAAGCAGATAAAATCAAGTGTGAGAGTGAGAGAAGAATGGTGGAAGAGGAAGATGGAGGCATTTTACTAAATTAATCTGGCCCCAGGCTGGAAACAGGTAATTCACATACTGTATATGATAATTAATTTAATGGAGTCTGGGTAAGGAAGAAAGCATTTGAAGTGTAATCTACCCACATTTGGCTGGAAGGAGAGTGAGAAACTATTTAGGAAAACCACCCTCATACTCAGTAGACCCGACCAGGATTTGAACCCCAATCTTCCTGTTATCAGCAGGCGAGTCAATACGAGAGTGACATCCTCTACACATTTAGCGAGCGTATCTGAGCAAGCCTATGGATGGATGTATAGGCGGTCCGCTCATCTTTGCTCACACTCGCTCGTTAATGCTCAACGAGCACCACTCACCTCTGTGTTGGTTTTTTGGCCCAAGTCAAAAGGACCCGAGTGACTGCACCTCTCTATGAAATTGAACTTTACTCGAATGAAGCCGAATGTGTGGACGAATTACGTTCATTTGTGATGTCAGAATTCGGAGAGACATTCGGGTGAATTTGTAGAGGACGCATTAGACCACTCGGCCACTAAACCGGGTAACAGTTTTTGTTGTTGATGGTGATTATGGTGATAATGATTATGATTATGATTATGATGATATTTATTAATGAATGTTCTACATAATCAAAAATAATATGAAAAGATGAACTTGCATGCATCGCTTGAAAAACTGGATAAAGTGTTCATCTGTCAAGTGCCCCAAAACCCATTGACTCCAGATGACATCGTACTTGGCTGTCTCAGGGATAAAATCTTGGAGACCTGGACATTTAAAAGAAAATCTCAAATTATCTTTCAAGTCTTCATATGAGCAATACATCAAGGCATGAAATGTTAGAATTAATAGAGAAATTTAACAATTGTACATAAATAGCGGAACCTAGGAGATCGAAACAATGCAATACCATTGAATTTAAAATGATCCTGAGCAGAAGACAGATCATGGATAGCTCGGTGGTAGAGAGCAATAACGTGCTATGCCAGGGATTCAGGTTTTATATTCCTGTGTTCAAGTGTCATTTTTCAAATTCACAAAAATAAAATATTCAATATGTGCAATTTAACTATTTATATCAGGATTTTACACTAGTTTAAAACTTACAACAATCCTTGAACAACTAAGTGAAAGTTATATTTTCAAACATTGACCTTACCAAAGTTATAAAACTCCCCCACTTTGTGACACGGGCCGATGTAGTTTTTGGCGTGTTCCAAGAAGACGAGGTTTTGTTCCACCAAGTCCACTTTTTCAAAGTTTTGTATCAGCAGGTTTTTGGACACTCGGCCGATCCCTGCTCCGCAGTCCAAGGCTTGGCGACGGCCAGGAGGGTCCCGCATCTGGGGGGCACGTTAGTTGGAAAACCCAAGCGATGACCTTAATATACCCTTTGTTTACCCCTTAGTATGCTTACCTTGACTGGTTCATAAGACAAGGTCATAGTATAGTCAGTAAAGGTAAGACAATACTTTCGGGGTGAACGAAGTGTACAGTCTGTTTGAATTTACTGCACCTCTACAGGTTGACATGTTTCCATGATTAAAAAATGCGACCTCAACATATTATCTAGGAAGTAATCTTTATTTTAGCTTTATACAGGTTTAGAATATTGTAGAAAAATTATTTTTACGTAAGGTTTTAAAAATGCTTCTCTTGTTCATGTTAACAGATATCGGCACGGTTTTCATCATTTTTGAACAAACCTAACAACAAGACCCCAGACCATTAATTGATCACTTTATGTGATCAAAATCTGAAGTGAAAACTATAATCCAACTCGTGGAGATTGTTACACACTTATGCTTAACTTATCTAGGATTCCAATCAGGGATTTGTAGCTAAAATGATACAAATTCAAGGAAAAATGGATTTAACTGATTTCTAGTTAAAACATTGGTAAAGATTTCCTCCTAGCTCTTGAAGATCAAGAGATATATTCTTTGTAAACAAGCACTTATGAAAATATTCCCTTTTCTATAAAACATTATTTTATTCGCCATCCCGGCTATTATCCAGTGATGGGGAGGAGAATAGGACATTAGACTTTAGAGGAAATTTTATTTTACCTTGTCTAATTTTATCGTGTCTTACTACCTGTTTAGGCTATTCATATATTTACTAATATGCTGATGAGTTAAGGATGATGGTTTAATTTAGAGAAAGTGTACCCATATTTGTGCAGAGAGGGAGCGAAAACCATTTAGGAAAAGCCACCCAGAGCTCACCCAACCGGAATTCGAACCTCAATCTCCCCCATATGTATCAGAATTACAGTCTAATGTGTGGATGATGCCTTAGAGTCTTAGACCATTCGACCAACAAAGCAAGTATTTAAAGGAAGTACACCTCTATTTGCAAGGGAGAGTGAAACTACATCAGTACATCCGACTGGGATTCAAACTTGGACCTTTTTTTGTCACTGTCAAACCAAACAAGAATTCTTTTTTTAGCATCAAGTCTTACTACATGTTCAGGTTGTACAACTATGTACTAATTACACTAATGGGTTAGGGATTAGGAAGGTTTAATTTAGAGGAAGTGCACCCACATTTGTGTGGCGGTAGAGTGGAAAACCATTCACTTAAAACCATCCTCAGTACATCCGACCGGGATCGAACCCCGACCTCCCCGTCTTCGGCATTATAGGCTGTATCCGAATAGTCCAAGACTCCTTAGTCGGACCCTTGAGTTTTAGACTCGATGCAGTCATGATGATTTTACACTTCATAGCAAAGTCTGCATCAAACTATTCAAACGGCAACAACCGTATTTAAAATGGCAGAAAACAGACGAAACGATAATACTTAAACAATTGCCAGTCAAACATCGACACTGTGAGAAGGCGCATGGCTGGTAGCCTTCTGTATCCATGGTTACCAAGACTTCGAGAAGACTGCATCGGACTCGCCTGCGACCATTCGGACAGATGTACACTTGGTCACGTGATTGCCAATGCAGCTATCAGGGCACGAGCCAAGGCGACGCCGCATAAGTAGACTATTTGGATACAGCCCTAGTCCAACTTGAGATGAGTGTGTTAGACCATGCGGCCACCTAAGCAGGTCTAGACTAGAATTACGTGACTCTGCATGCTTACCAGTGTCATGTCTTTCCTATTACTTTGCTTTGTAGGCTATATGCTACTATATTTTAAATATATTCACACATTGATCAAACTATTTCACACCTTAAATAGTTCTCTGAGGAATTTTAGTGATCCCTGGATGTCTGTGTTGGAAATATATCCTAAACCACCAAGCATTCCGTCGACTGTTGCGGGAATACTGGACCAATACTTGGCGGCGAGGTCATATGAAATATCGTCCGCTTGGTCTTTACTGATCGTTGTGTTGTTTGCCTCCACTTCCATGACTTACAAGCTAAAACAATAATTTAACGTGTAGCCTATTTAAATAGTTATACTTTCATATAAGATGTGGAATACTAACATTTAAAGAGCGGCTTATTTAAAAAAATTAAGACGGTATTTTAGTACAAGATGTTTCAGAGCTTTGGTCACAGACTATTAAAATCAAGAAGCTCCCATTTTGAGTAAACACAAAAAACCAATTTTGGAATCTAGTAGATAGATACTTTTTAATGATAACAGTAGGAAGGCGAAATTTCAAATTAAAAAAATCTTGTGTGCCTGTGTAGGTGCATGGCCGGAGGGGTTTTACGTGACGGTGAATACGTTACGCCAGCGGATTATATATGTGTTGGGAAGTGTCAATAAATGAAAATACATCCATGGGTTCGTGCACCGTTGCCGAAGTTCTGGCGCCGTCAGCCGCGCGCTGCGTCGCTTCCAATTTCTTTCGCTCCCAATACGTCCTTATTCGTTCCAACCCAGACATTGGGGTATTATTATTTATTGGATAGCTGACGAGCTGCTCTTTCCCGTTGTATACGTTCGGCATATTTCTGGCTGGCTTTCTAGTGCGTATAGGCGGACATTGGGAAATTTCTGGAAGTTTTCAACTTCAATCCACATTTTCTTCACCAACACTGAAATGAAATTTAAGAATTACTAGTTAAATCAATATATCTTGACGATAGCTGTTGATTGACCCTAAAACAAGCTGCGTACCTTGAGAGAGTGCGAAGTTATACTTGGTGGAAGTTTACGAGGTGCAGCAGATCGTATACAAAATGGTGGGCCACCCGCGTGGCGCGGCCCTCTATCTGTAGGTTAATGACACATTTTTCTAAGATATTTCTTTCTTACCTTTCTCAGCTCTACTTTATTCAATTTATAGATCTATTTAGCCCTGTCCTCTTCCTTGTTACTACCGTAACATCACACTTCACCATGCTAAATTTAATTCCACACTCTTTCATTTCTTTATACCATTCCTGTAGCTGTTCCTGTACTTCCTCTTCCTTTACCCCCAATGCTATCAAATCATCAGCAAACCATATAGATGTCATTATTTCCTCCCCAAGTTTCCTTGCCACTTTATTCATGCCCATTTTCACTACCATTACAAATAGTAGTAGTGAGAGAACAATCCCCTGCTTCACCCCATTTTTTATTTGAAGCCACTCCGTGAACCCTTTTTCCGTATTAACACAACTAATTATATCCTCACTAAATAAGTAGGCATTTGTGTTTTTTAATAGCCATGTAAGTTTGGATATCCTTTTTTTTTTATCAGTTAAGAAAGTACCTATGTTTTAACATCCAAATATTTGCATTCAATTTTACTCTAAATTAATTATTGTACTCTATTCAATTTATTCATACCCTCTAGCTTACTCATCACAAGATATTGCTAGGATAGGTTCAGTGTATTTACCGGTAAACTCAATGGGAAGAAACCATTGAGAAGATCTAAACGCAGTTAGGAGTATAGCACTAGAATAAACCTGAAATAGATAGGATGTAATGAGGTGGACGGAATAAAATCGACTCAAATGCCATCGAGTAGGCAAGTTATATATATATGTCTCGTTTATTTTGTATATCTAGTAGCTCAGCTAAATATATTAAGATCAAGGCTCATAGTTATTTCTCGAGAAGAAACATTTAAGATATAGGTTTGGCCAAACTGGTATAAGTGCCAACATGGCAAAAACAGTGTCAATTAAATATGAGCAAGGCGGAAAAACTTGCAGCAGCGAGAAGAAAGGTAAGAATTTTACTTATATTTGTTGATAATCTACCTTGAAATGTGTAAAATAAGAACTACTGTATAGTCCAATTAATTTTTTATTTAGAAAGTATAAGACATCTTACTAAAATAACTTTTTTTTAAGCTACTCAACATGACACGTCAGTTATAGCAGACCATTTTATTCCCCTTTCAATACTGTTATATTGCATTAATATTATCATTTTCAGCTAAAAGAATTTCAACAAAAGAACAAAGAAAATACGATCGATGGAGCCAAAAGTTTCCATGATAAAATCGCCGTGCAATCTTCCTCTAGTAATCCAGATCAAAATATTGTCAACCAAAATTTAATATTTGATTCTGGTACATTGGGCTCTTCTCAAATGATTGCAGCAGAGGTATTATTTACTCTAATTAATTATGTTGATCAATTTTGGATTTTTTTTTCAAATGAGATCTTTATTTTCCAAACACTTTTGATTGATTTAAAGATAGGTCCTACTCTAGTTGAAACTTTTGTTTTTACAACATTTATACAGCTCACCAAAATATAATTTAATTTATTAGCTAATAGCATGAGTAGTTAGTAAGTACCAAATAATATATTTATATAGCCTATTATTAATGTAGGTAACCTAAAATATATATTAGTTAGTATATTTTTAGTTGGGTTATAATCTTTGTGCGAGTTTAATTATATGTAAAGTTGTTATTGGATGTGCAAGAACGTTCGTTTTTTACTAGATAAGAAAAGTAGACCTATACCGAGTTAACCACTAAAAATAAATTTGTCTGTTGCAAAAGATAGTAAAGTGTGTTTGCTGCAAACGATTATTGCGCTGATTTTCGAACACACAGATTGATTTATGTGGATATAACTCGTGTAGTGTTACTTAGTATAGCTTTATTAATTTTTTAGTTTATAAAAATTGGCCTAAAAGTTTTTAAAATATTGTTTATTTAGTAACATTCCCAAACAATTTAAATTTTATTTGTTTACAGATCTCTGCGAGAGCTTTTGACACACCCTTAGATAATCAAACTTCAAATTCAAATGAAAGTGTTAGTACTAAAAATAATGAAAACATTTTTGAAAATGTAAATTCAAGCAATAACAATTCTGAACTTAACAAGGTGGACACAAATTACGATGACACATTTTCAAAATCAAATATTTATCAAGACGACCCTACAGAGAATTCTCAGTTACCGACATTTCAGTTGTCGAATATGACATCTACTAATTATTTTGATAACATCAGCTCACCGCAACATAATCCTAACGTCACTGACAATCTACCAACTAATGTCTTTGCCGCAAGGGATTTTTTTGACAATGTTTCGAATTTCACTTTTCAAAATTCTTTAGGCTTATCTCAAAATGAAACAAATATATCATTGGAAGCAGAGAAAGAAAACCATATGTTGTCTACGATTACTAATTTTTTTCAAAAGGATGTAAGTGACAATAGAGAGCCATTAGTAGCAATACCTGATGTACCAATAACACAAATCGTTAAAGAAAAGCAGAGCAGCTCAGATCTGTCGATAATTCCTCTAGTTGATTCAATTTTGTCTACTACAGAAAGAGACGACTCAAATAATTTAGATACTAAACTCCAAAGCATTTATCCCGAGTCGGTACAAAAGCCACAATCAAACAAACCTGAAGACGCAATAGAATCCCCAACAAATCAGGCTGAACTAGGTGTTACTAAGGTTGGTCGATCCAGCACGGAAAGCCTTCGACAACTCTCATTACAAATAAATGATCTGATCGACGACGACGCTCGAGAAGACCACACTTCTGGAGTCAGCGAGCTAGAAAGACGGAATCAAGAGCTGGCGGCTCGGCTGTCTGCCGAGCAGCAAAAATGTGAACAGTTTGAGCAACAAATTAAAGCCTATGTGAGTATTGGTTCAGTTCGAATATTTTGGTATTAAAAAAATAACATTATTAATAGTATAGCTTCGATAACAAGCCTTGGAAATATGACTCACAATAAATAGTTTTTATTCAATTTAAAATTGTTGGAGAGAAAATATGTAAAACCTGGATACGTGAAGGAAATTTCAAAAAATTCAGAGAATTTTTTATCACTCTAGGGAAAAATTGTATTTGGCTGTTGAGGAGAAAGAAATTTTTTTTCTAGCACCGCGTCTTACTACCTTATCAGGCCATACTCTTAGGCCTATGTACTTAAATAAGCCCCTACGTTAGTGAGTTTAATCATTTTGGAAAAACCACCCTTGGTACACCCGACCGGAATTTAAACCACGATCTCCCTGCCATTGGCAGTCTAGTCTACTGCAAGAGTAGTGCCTTAGAGCATGTGGCCATCGAAGCAGGTGGAAATGTATTTAGTTACAGCTTATCCAAACAATTTTTTTAAAACTAAGTTTATGTTGGATTATTTTCGAGTTTATTACAAACATTACTCTTCATAACAAATTGACTAGGCATATCTTGAGTTTTTTAAAAATCTATTTCAATTTTGGAACAGACTTTGGGAATTGGAAATTCTCAGCTCATGGTTAAGACAGATTATTTTTCTTCTGAGATGCTTTGGTCACCCTGATTAAACAAATACCCATTTAAAATAGTCATGATATTGATAATTTATGAGCTAAGCTTTTGATGAAAGGTCTTCCATCATTTCATAGAAATATTTTATTTTTATCACCCCTGTTTTGTCGGCATGTTCACACGTAGCACTCGCGAGTGTCGGAGCTGCAACTGGAAGCAGACCGGGTGGCAGCCGAGGTGGAGACAAGACTGGCGAGGGAGCTGGGCCCCTTGCAGGAACAACTTCAGCTCCACGTGCAGACAGTGGGGATTCTTGTCGGTGAGAAGACGGAGTTACAGGCCGCGCTCGCCAAGAGTCAGCAGACAGCCAAACAGAAATCAGGTGGGCCAGGCCTTTTAACTCTTTATGAGAACTATTGGTTTATATATTTTTTTAAAGTTCTAAAACATCACTAACTACTAAGGGTGTGCGAAGGTCACTTTTTAAACACAAAGCAAAGTTTAAGCGAAGCTTGAAACACGAGAAGAAAGTTCTAAGATAAATTTTTTGTTACCATCAGATAACTTTTTTTTAAAATTATTCACTAGTTGAATATAGGTTAAAGAGAAAGGTTTAGAGAAAAAGTAAAGCACAATATATTCTTTTACGCTGACATGAATTTATCTACGCTTACATTATAGATCTCATTTAATCACAAGTTGCTGTCAAAAAACACTTTAGTAGCTGGGAATAGTAACTAAATGTTAACTTTTCTTTTGGTTAAAATGCATCCATTTTAACATTACTACATTCAAAATGGTTAATTAATGTTCTTTATTCTTGTTGTTAATTTTTTCTTTAATTATATTTAGCTAAACCATCACTAGCTAGCAAAATATATTTTGAACAAATTTTAATTCAAAGTTGAAAAAACCACTTTATTTAAAAAAAAAAATCCTCAATCTGATATCTGTTTGAATCCTCAACCACTAAGCTCCTTCAGGATGCATCCTTATCCTAATTGATTGTGTGTAGGGGAGGTTGAGGAACTCCAAGGGCGGATGAAGGCGGCGAAGCAGCTCATCTCTGACCTTGAGAAGGAAGTGTCCAGCAAGGCGGAGAGCGGTGGTCAGGTAGACAAAGCCAACCGTGAGCTGTCACAGGAACTGGACCGACTCAGGCTCGAACACAGGATGCTGGGTAAACAGCTGGAAGAGACGGAGGAAGAGGCGTCGGAGCTACGGCAGAAACTGAGTGCTCGCACGAGCGACTGCGCGGCGTTGAGACAGGATCTGCAGGACAAGCAGTCCCAGCTGGCTCTCACGCAGCTTCGAGTACAACAGGTAGCTAGCGCAATGTCTCAACACGCTCATAGCGCAACTAGACCACACCACGGCGTACGATGAGTCCTCTTTATAACAACGTTGGCATTTTATTCTTGCACCGACAAATCTGATAATTTATATAAACTTGCTAATAATTTTGTAACACACTTTTTATTTCTCCTCTCTGACCTTTTTCTCTTGTTATCTCTCATTAGTTTCTGTTTTAACTCTTCTCTACATTGCCTTTCTGACCCTTTTATCTTGTTATCTTTGTTTAATTTCTTTTTAACTCTCTCTTTTCTCCCTTTTCTAACCCTTTTATTTTACTGAATTTCTTTTGTTTGCTTTTTAACTCTTCTTTCCCTTTCTGACTTTCTGTCTTTATTTCATTAGTTTAGTTTTTGACTCATTGCCTCTTTTTTCCCATCCATTCAAAGTAACTCTCCTCAGAAATATTACCGCACGCATGAGCACGTTGTTCTGGCTGTCACAGCTAAGCTCGGCAGACAAACCCGAGGTTGACTCACAGTTAGAGTCGCTCCACCAGCATAAGATATCTCTAGAGCGGCAGTTGGCAGAACTGCAGCAGACGTTGAAGACGGTGGCCGCCGAGCGGGACCAAGCCAGCCAACAGTACCAGCAGTATGTGCAGCAGCTCAACACTCAAGTCACCAGCCTCGCTGCTAAGGTCAGTTCAACTAGCCTCATTGCCAAGGTCACTCCTACTAGCCTCACTGCCAAGGTCAGCCCTACTGGCCTCACTGCCAAGGTCAGTTCAACTAGCCTCACTACCGAGGTCACTCCTACTAGCCTGGCTGCCAAGGTCAGTTCAACTAGCCTCGCTGCCAAGGTCAGTCCAACTAGCCTCGCTGCCAAGGTCAGTCCAACTAGCCTCGCTGCCAAGGTCAGTCCAACTAGCCTCGCTGCAAAGGTCAGTCCAACTAGCCTCGCTGCCAAGGTCAGTTCAAATAATCTCACAGCCAAGGTCAGTTCAACTAGCCTCGCTGCCAAGGTCAGTCCAACTAGCCTCGCTGCCAAAGTCAGTTCAAATAGTTTCACAGCCAAGGTCAGTCCAACTAGCCTGGCTGCCAAGCTCAGTTCAACTAGCCTAGCTTCCAAGGTCAATTCAACTAGCCTAGCCTCCAAGGTCAGTCCAACTAGCCTGGCTGCCAAGCTCAGTTCAACTAGCCTGGCTGCCAAGGTCAGTTCAACTAGCCTGGCTGCCAAGCTCAGTCCAACTAGCCTAGCTTCCAAGGTCAGTCCAATTAGCCTCACTTCAAAGATAAGTCCAACTAGCCTCACTTCCAAGTCGGTCCAACTAGCCTCACTGCCAAGGGGTGTTCAACTAGTCTTGATACTGGATCTTCGTATCCGAATCATCATTTTACCTTCAAATCAAAATTTAGGAAAAAGTATGAACATAAGAGAAAGTAGGAATATAACATTATTATTATCACCACGTCTTACTACCTGTTCAAGATATACACAAGGAATATAACAGATTAATAGAAAATAGATATTGTAACTAAATGTTAACAGTAAAAAGAGAATACATTCACTATAGCATTAATAGAGGGTTACCTTAATGGTCTGGGGTCTTGTTGCTAAGCTTGTCCCATAGTTGTGTTTTCTTGTTGAAATCACCAATAGAGCTATTAGAGCTCTAAAATCATTTATAATAAAAAAAAATATTTGAGTCTGATGTCTGCTCAGACCCTCAAATCTCTTTAAGGACTTGCTTTGTGGTATATTAATACTCTGAAGTTTGGCTGTTGTGTTTGTTCCGGAATTAAATCCGATGATGACTCGTACAGAATACAACGCGCAAATAAACATTGTACATCCATAGAAGCTACCATGTGTGCGTGTGTTTGTGTTTCTGACAGTTGGAGCAAGTGAGCGGCGAGAATGAGCAGCTGTCTGCTCGCGAGCAGGGCCTGGTCCGACATGTGTCTGACCTTGAGAAGCAGTTACAGCAACATCAGCAAGCCCCGCAGGGAACGCAGGCGCTGGAACAAAGGTTGGCGGTCCTGGTGGCAGAGAAACTAGAACTCTCGGGGGAAATTGAGGCCAAGGTGAGGCTGCTCCAGACCCGTAATATATGACATTGATAAGAACCGACATTTTACTTTGAGATTTTTAAAACAATGAATGTGATGAGGTGTGTGCCAAATGCCAAGTACACTTTTTTCAATTTGAAGAGAAGTCGAGTAAAATATATGTAATTTTCTCAGAGTTGAAATGAATTTAGAACATTTTATAAATATTGTTTTATATTAAAAAATTTTTTTATATATATATATATAAAAAATAGCCCTGCCCTAGATTAGGATAGTTGTTTAATAATAACATAACAGTGTTAAAACGAAGCAAGTGAAAGAACTGGTCTAGCTTGTTGTGATGAGTTAGTTAACATTAGGAAAGAATGCCGACAACTCATAACAACTTGTCCCCATTGTGTTCAGCATTTGGGTCAATTTGCAGTATAAAGGGTTCTGTTTTAGAGCTATCGAGGCTGACACAAAAAGATATACTCTATGGGGTCACTCTACCTGTTTTCGGGTTCACGTGAATTAAAACATCGGGTCATTGAGTACTTGTGCTAGAGGGCAACTGTCGTTTTCAGGTTACCGGGTTTGAATCCGTAAGGGGTGTCATTCGAGCCAGTAGTTAGGTATTGCTCGCCAAGCCAGTTCTCTCACGAGCTCTTTGGTCAAAGTCCTTACATCCTTTTGTAACATCCTTTTAACATCACATTTGGTAGTAACTCGTAGTGCTATCAATAAAGAAATGCAAAAGGTGAGGTTATTTTTAGGGGAAAATGGTGTTATTTTTCTCAAAAAGCAATGATATTATATGGTGAAATACGAGTCAAATAATTATTCATTAAAAAAAAACCTAGGATAAAACTGTCTATATTTTTCGTTCATATAGTGTATTTAACTATTTATTTACATATTCAGAGAAAAATCAAATATCACAAAAAATTTCACACCTAGTGATGTCAAACTCAATATTTCAATATCATTTACTTCCAGTTTTACAAATAGTGATGTCAGAATAATGGATTATCAGTTTATATTTAGAGCAAACAACAATAACATCAAAACATCTCGTCATAGAAGACCAAACTACTATCAAATAAAGAGAAGGGAATAAAAATAAAGAAGATATAATTTTGCCAAACATGACTGCCTGTAGCAATGGTCGTATGGATTAATGTCCCTTCTTGGACCTAGCATGAAATCTTTTAAAAGCTGAAAACAAAGAATTGATCAAACAAAATTTAAATATTGAAACGTGTAGAAGTAGAAATGGTGATTTATAATGTTAACATAAAAAAAAAACTAATCCATGAAAATACTTGTATCCTCCATTCACGGTAGGAATTACTCTCTGAAAGGTCTTTTTTCCTACCAAAATCCCACTATATAATAGCTTTCTGTAAGGGAAAAAGGCCTTTCAGAAAACAATTCCTACGCTGAACAGACTATATATCCTGTGATCCCTTTTATACCTTTAAAATAAGCAAAAACTGATACTATCCGTACGAACGGAAGCCTTGGCATAGCGCTATCGCCGGTGTTTACCACATTGAAAATTATATTGGATGTCGTGGTATTTGCCCAAATTACAACAAAATTGTGTCTATTTAGGAAAAAACCTTAAATTAGTGTGAAAAGAGTAGAATTCGTAAAAAAATTCGCTTTATCGCAAATGTGAATTTTGCAGGTCCCTAGCTATCAATAAATCCTAAAAACTAAAGCCTTCTATAGTTTCTAACTCACACATTATTTTGACGCCGTCCCTACCCTTCCCAGCGAGCTATCTTGACAGATTAGGCCCACGGAAAGGGGGTGGTGAACTGTGTATGAAAATATTTAGTGTCAAAGTTTTATGTATGACACTAAATATGATGTGAAATTGCTTTTTTATTATTTGTTATTAAATTACTGATACTGTTGACCTCAGTTGTCTTGGGGTAAAGTTTTACCCTCAGGACCTGATGTTCAAGAGTTCAAACCCAGCTGGGGTTGATGGATTTTTATTGATTAATAAAAATCCCCGGCACATCTATTCTTAAGAGGGGAATTAAAGCTGTCAGTCTCGTGTCATTTGTGACATGTACAAGACACCTGAAAGTTATGTGAAAATACCTTTCCGGAAAAATTGGTACTTTCTATTTATTTTGAGGAAGTTTACCCGCATTTGTGTGGAGGGAGAGTAGAAAATCATTTTGGTAAAACTACCCTTGGTACACCTGACCGAGATTCGAACTTTGATCTCTCGGTCGTCGGCAGTTTAGTCCAGCACGAGCGTGACGCCTTAGACCATGCAGCCGCTGAAGTAAGTCTCAAAGAATAAAAACTCTTCCCTCAAATTTAGTCTTGGCTGTATTTTCTAATAAATTTATTTTTAATTCTTTTTCACATTATTAGTCCCGTGGTTCATTCTTGCATGGATCTTGTATGAACTGTTTACAAGACATGAAATTTGAGCTAGTGGTCGATTGGATCAATGTTTGTTTTATTGTGCTGCCAAGTCCGAGGAAATGCAGCATCTCCATTTAGAGCTCGAGGAGAAGGATCAGCGTGTGGAAGAACTGGAGAGTCTGGTGGAACAACTGCAGGGGGACCAACCTGACCAGCACAAACTGTTGGCAGCCATGGAGAGTGACAAGGTGGCTGCGTCGCGGGCAGTCGGCCAGAACCAACAGCTCAAGAAACAACTGGAGGAATTGCAGGAGGGGTTTGTCAGAGTGGTGAGTGTCTCGCTAGCGCGAGTGTTAGAGTGGTGAGTGTCTCGCTAGTGCGAGTGTTAAAGTGATGAATGTCCTACATATCCCAATGGTGTCCGCTGACAAACATTACAGTCTGTACGTCTGTTCACTTTCAGAGCAACAATAAACTGGAACTGACAGAGAAACTTCAGTACGAGCAGCACATCAGCAAGGAACTGGCGGAGAGGTTGGCTCAGCAGGAAACAGAGTTGAATGAGCTCAGGTTAGTATTACATCGGCAGAAGACAGTTGAATGAGCTCAGGTTAGTATTACATCGGCAGGAGACAGTGCTGCTCTACTCCTGAGGAGTTATTTGTTTAGGTTAATTCTTATACTTTGTATTTTTTTTTTAACTTTTACATTTTATATTTTTTGACAGAAAACTAATGGTCTTTATTTTAGTTTCCCCAAATTTTCACGCCACCTCTTTGAGATTGCTCTAGGATCTTATTTACATTATGACCACTCTTTATGCACCCTTAACAACGCTACCTACCTGTGAGTTTAATGACATTGCCTACTTGTGATGTCACCACAAGTCACGATAGGATTTCGCATGTTATTGTATCTACTCTTTTAATCAATTAGTTTTAAAGAAATAACATTGAAAGAAAAACCATAAATTATTAAATAATTCTAAAAATAGTATTACTTTGTCACAAAGTAATATTTTCGATCTTTAAGTAATTTTTTTTGGGATAAAAATATGTCTTTCTAATCTTTTACAACCCGGGATATTTGGATTATTCAGGAATATGGGTGATAGGAATCTTCCTGCCAGGAGGCAGAGTAAAAAAAAAATTCCATGAAAGTATATTTCTATCTAGAATAGTAGAGTGAGTGTTTATACTCGTCAGAGAAAAGGGGAAGAACTATCAGCAGGTAAACCAGAGGTCTTGTAGGGTACACTGCACATTTTATTCCTTCTATTTTGTACATTGGCGCATAAGTGTGATAGTGCTTAGAGTGTGTCGAGTTAAGATGCAACAATCTCGGCTCTTTTAGGGGTCGGCTAGAAGAGAAGGACCGCCAGATCCAGTCGTTGGAACAGAACTCTCGCGAGCTGTCGACTCAAGTGCTGCAACACAACCAGATCACCGACCGCATGAGGCATTACGAGGCCCAGGGACACTTCTCTGACCAGTTACAGCAGGAGTTGCAGCAATCCAAGGTATGCTCTGGTCGAGGTAGGGCATGCTGCGATGGGAAGTAGCGAGGTTTAGTGTTGCCTCTTTTTGTTAGTCCTGACAAAACCTCTGGTATCTTTCAAACACCTTGGTACTATTCCAAATATTTCGCTGACATTTTTATCAGACTCCTCATCTTACTAAATAGTTTCTAGAATATCTTAAATATTTTCTGGATACTAGTGGTGTGCAAAGTCCACTTTTTCAATTAGAAGTAAATTTGAATCAAATATATGAAATATTCTCAAAGCCAAATCGAAGTTCGAATATTTTTTGTTTGTTGTTTTATGCTTGAAAAAATATTATATTGTGGCTATTTATATAAATTTATGCACTAAAATTATCTAGAAAAGGTTTAACTACATCTTACAATTCAATTATCGGTACTTCAGATTATTTTATAAGAATTTTATTTTGCAATGTACATAACAGCTCAGAATGGCAATAATTGATAAATAAATTAATCTAGTTATCAATATTTTTATTGACGAAGTTTCATAACTATTGAAGCTGGTAGTTGTTTCGAAGCTTTGTACACCCCTATTTGTGTTTATTTGATGGTATATAACATTATGCATTAAAGTCACCTAGATTTTTTTTATGTATGAAATAAAGTGCAGTCATAAAAATATTTTATGTAATTTGATGAATATTTTGGAAGAACGATGCACAAGGAAGCATCGACACATTTCAATGTTTGCAAATATTTGTTAGTGTTTATTTAATTACTTTTTAAATTGTTATGAAACTATAACTAATGTTGAGTTATTTTGTTAAATGTGTATCCACGGTCGGCTACGTGATTGTTTAATGTTCCAAGGTTTTGGCCTAACATTATGTTGGGATAAAATTTCAGTTTTTCTAAGGATTTAATACCACCTGTTAAAGCATTATTTATGATTATTCATATTTTTTTTCTTTGCATTTCGAAACCTAATCTCAAAATGTTGCACCAGGAACGAATCCAGGCTTTGAGCAAGCAGAACACCGAGCTACGCACCCTGCTAGCGCAGAGCGACTCTAGAGATGCCAACACGCAGGATGGTAGCACCCCCACCACAGACCGCAAGGACGATATGTTGGCGACACTGTCTGCCAGCGTGAGACAGCTCGAGTTGGAGAGGGACCAGCTTCTAGAGCAGCTGAAGGGACTTCAGGTGACTGAAGGTTGGTATTGCAGTTTTATGAATAATTACCTGAAATCTCATATCTTCTAACTTCAGTAAGATAGATTTTTAAGTGAACTTCTCTTTAATAACCTTATAATATGGCTGCTTGGAACAAAACTCAGCCTAATGTTGAATAATAGAATAATGTTTTTAAAACACAAAAACAACACAAATTCATTAAAACACAAGATTTCACTGTTTATTGTCCGCGGTGTCGACCATCCGGGTAAACTGGAATTAGCCGAGAATTTGAAGTGGTCGAGAATAAGTCGGGAATTTGATAAATTACAACAAAAAAAAATTAGGGAAATGTGGTTTCACTCAAAATATTAAATATAATTATCACTAAATCAGTAAATTACAATGTGATTCAAACTGTGTTTTTTTGTTTGTATCTGTGTAATATATGCTACAATTTTCTAATTCCTAGTAGACTTATTATAAATTAAAAAACATACATTTATTTAAAATTTAAAACTTATTATTATTATTTATAAAACGATTAATAAAAAAAGTGTGTGTGTGGAAAAGGTGTGTGAATGGGTGTGGCATACTTTTGAGTCGGGGAATTTTAGGAAATGATCAGGGGAAAAGTCGGGGAATTTTATTGGCCAAGTTGAGTTGACACCATTTGATGTCAGTTTAATTTAATAAGGTCATATTTTGTTTTGATACTTTCACTGAAGGGGTATTTTAATTTTCTACCATCGCGTCTTACTACCCATTTGGGCCGTACACATATGTACTAATTACGCTAATTATGTGTTAATGATGTGAAAGGTTGAATTTAGAGTAAGTGTAATCACATTTTCATGGGGACAGGGAAAAACCTTTGAGTAATAATCACCCTCATTACACCTGACCGGGATTCAAACCTCGATCTCCCCGCCATCGTCAGTCTAGCCTACTGCGAGAGTAGCACGTTAGACTACGCGGCCACTGAAGCAGGTTGACACTTAACTGAATGAATGAATGTCATAATGAAAGAATATTAACATTTTACTATTTGTATTTTCTATTATTTTAATATTATTTATATTTCCTTTTTCGTTTATAATTTTTCCAAGGTTCGGATTTGAGATTCAGATTTGTAAAATAGTAGATCTGAACCAACTCTAGTTTCTATCCCTCTTTTCTGCACGTTCTTCCTTTAATAACAGGACTGAAATAAAAGCTATTTTTAACTCTCTCGGATATTTGCAGGTGACGTTACTGCCTCTCCGGAAGAGTCGGCTCCTCTGAGCTCCAACGAGGATGAGAAGAAACTCACCGCCATGGAACAACTGGAGGAAAGGTTCACCAGGACGATGAAGGAGGTGGCCGAACTCTCCGACGAGAAACAACGACTGGAGCACCTCGTTCTGCAACTCCAGGGGGAGACCGAGACTATTGGTAATATAACAGACACAACAGCCAGCCCCCTTGTTGTTAATTCATCACTGTGAAAGGGAAAACCCACACTTAACCAAATATAAATATTTCGGCCGTGGCGGGAATTAAACCCGGGACCTTTATCTTGGTAGGCAGACACGCTGAGCTAAGGTGTTAAAAACTAACATGATCTTTAGTTAATGTATGTGTGAAACCTGTACAGGTACTAAGATGTGGGGGAAACAAAAATCGGAAAGGTTTTTTGTCAGCGTATACGTTCGGGAATCCCCACCTTTTGACTCATTCCTGTATTTTCAAAATCCTTGCCAACATTTTATTTTTTTTCCCCCAGGGGAATATATCGCCCTGTACCAAACCCAGCGCATCGTTCTCCGCCAACGGGCTCGGGACAAAGACGAGCAGTTGGCGAGACTGGCACAGGACCGCGAGGACCTCCGGAGCAAGCTGGCCAATTTGAACAACCTGGTCCACCGGCTGGTGGGGGGTCAGGAAGGTACCCGGGTGGGTGATGCCGACACGGTGCAGTCGCAAGGTCAGATAACCTGTCTAGTTCACGTGCTTGTACAATAATGTGTTAAATTACTGCTCTGGGATTTGGTTGTCAAGTTTGCCTATTAGAGCTCATAAACCAAATAAATTCACAATTCGAAGAAAAAAAAACATAGTTAAATCTTCCTTAACAGACACCTATGAATGGCGGATTCTTCTTTATAACAGACATTTTAAATTTCCCTGGCAAAATAACACGGACTCTTACGGTGAAATCACTTCCCAATAACAGACTTTATCAGTGACGGACACCGACACTGCCAGATACATATATTTACCAGGGATGAGACCCTCAAACCCTTTTGATCCCTTGAATCCTTAAGGATATCCAAAATTTGAGGATTTGAGACAATTTTGAATTCAAGACTCAAATCCTTTTAAAAAAAATAAGTTTTTCAATTTTTCGAGTAAAATTTGTTTCATAGCTGCAATACTGCTTATTGATGATTCAAAGCAAATTAAATTATAGGATGAACTCATCAACCAGACCCCAGATCAGTAATTTAACTCTTAATTGAATGTATTAATGAATTATATAATAAATGGATTATAATTTATCCTCTTATGTTCATAATTTTTTTCAAGATTAGGTTGATTGAAGATTTATATTTGAAAGCTTAGGATTTATCCCAAATTTATCATACATATATATATATATATATATAT